>VZTL01012580.1:8133-41094 GCA_013400535.1 Scopus umbretta
AAAAAAAAAAAAAAAAACAAAAACCCACAAAACAAAACCAAAAACAAACAAACAAACAAATAAAAAACCAACCCCAAAACCCACCACACTAGATTCTTTAAAACTGCAAGAAGAACTTAAGGATCCAAAACTTGGTTGCAGAGTTTGGCTGTAAAACTTAGGGCTAATTCATGTTGTGGGGAGGTGGGGCTGGGAGTGGGCTGGACTGATCTTTCCCTGACCTGACCCTCAGGATGCTGGCAGGGCAAGGCTAGCTGCCTGAAGCACCCTGCAGAGCAAGGTAACTGCAATCTAGAAATCAGTCCTGGTGCCCAAGGAGCATCCATCTTCCAAGGAGCCCATGCCAGCAGTCACGCTCTGAGAATGAAGCATGTGATGCTGTCTTCTCCTGTAGAAAGCAGTTAACAGCTTGTGGTCATCAGTGCTTAGACAGTTGGCTTTGGGGAGGGAAGGATACCTTCTCACGATTTTTATTTGAAAGAGATTAAAACATCAGCATGGTTCTGGAAGCAGAGACCAAACATGAGTCTTCCACTTCCTTCTCCCCCTCGTCCCTCCCCCGGTAGGGAGGTATTTGAACTAATAGCCATGGGAAGTGTGGTGTGAATCATGACTCCTTTGTTGTCCAGTGACAGTTCAGCAAGGAGGGGGGCAGGCTTGGTGGTTAATCACCTGTGGATTGGGGATGAAGATGTCCTTTTAGAGATGGGATGCTGGCATCTTTAAGAGACACTAAAGCCAGATTTTCAGCTGCAGCTCTTGTCAAAATTATTCTTGGTATTCTTTTGCTGGTGTGTTTTAAAAGAAAAGTGGAATCTGTTGGCTGAAGGAATGGGTACAAAACATACTTGGAGAGGAAGCTTTGGATTTGGGATGAAAAATAAGCAGGGCTTCCAGCCTGCAGACTTGGTTTGGATTTGTGATTTCCAGGAATGGGAGGGAGGGAGTGAGACTCCTGTGTTTTTATTAGTTAGCAGTTAATTAATTGGTTATCTAATTAGTTTATTAGGTGATTCTCTGTTCAGTGAGCAGCTTTCCATTTCATTGATTTTAAAAGAGGCTCAAGAAGCCTCTTTGTCACCAGCTGGTTCCATTTGTATTAGTTAGCAAAGACTCTGTCAATGCCCAATTTACTGATGTCTGAGATGCTTTTAATGCTTCTTTTAGTGTGGAGTCCTGGCCCAGGCAGGCTGTGGGCAGGTTCAATAAATGCTGTAGCAGCATTTATTTTGAGGGTTCACTGGAAAAAACCCAAGGAAATGGTGGTAATGAGTACTCTTTGCCTGTTGGCTCTGAAGTGAACTCTCCCTCCTTGGATGTGGCTGTCCCAGTTTGCCCTGTGCTTGTTCTCATGCCAGGAAAGTGAACCAGCCAGGAGGTTTCAGCTCTGTGATTTCTTCCTGCCTATCTAGCAAGCACGTTTAATTGGGTTGTACATAGTGATTTTTCTTTTTCAGTGTTTTTTTTGAGGTGTGCGTAGCCTGATAAGAAGCAAGGTGAAAATTTGACTTTATGGTTGTTTTGCTGATAGGCCTTAAACTTGACAGCAACTGTTTTTAATATTTATCTGAACCATGAAACTAGTTTTATAAGTTAGCTTTGGGTATCCCAGTGTATATGCTGTAGTGTACAGGAGAATTTGAGCAAGAAATTGCCAAGGTTCACTTTCAGTTGTGCACACCACTTGGTCAAAACATTGCAGCTTCCACCCAAAATGCTATTCTGGTTTGGCGCTAAAGAAGAGTTACTGTTCTGCAAAAGTGTGAGGACTTAAAAATTATGGCTACGGTCCTAACACACTCTGGAAAGTTTTTTGCTAACCATGTTCAGTATGTCCTTAGTTCTGACTTTTCTTTGTTCTTCTATAGCAGTGGTGGGGTATAATAGCTACATGGTAGGAATCAGATCTCTAGTCCTTAAAAGATTTTTCCCACAGAAGGGAGCTCTTCAGTGGCTTAGACTAGTCTGGATGGTGCTAGTGGTACACCCTGGGTCTGGAGTGTTGGGGACTTGGTTGGAATGCATCCTGACACACGACTGCTACAACAGATGCTTTGGACAGTTGCACGTATTTCTCCCAAGACTGGACTTGCTGGGACTCTGAGGCTGGATGCCTCCAACCCAGAGAATGTGAAAATTAACTGTATTTGGCCTTCGCAGCTGTGACTTTCAACCAAACTAGTGTTTGTCTTCTGGAAGCCATGCAGTGCCCCTTTCCTTTGCTGTCGTGCAGATTTCCCCCAATTACAGATGTGTGAAAGCTGATTTGAAAAATGCCGAATGAAAGTGCCCAGAGCAATTCATAGAATCATTAAGGTTGGAAAAGACCTCTGAGATCATCTAGTCCAACCGCCAATCCAACACCACCATGCCTACCAAACCATGTCTCAAAGTGCCACATCTACATGTTTTCTGAACACCTCCACCACCTCCCTGGGCAACCTATTCCAATGCCTTACCACTCTTTCAGTAAAGACTTGGTTTTTTTAAATAAATCTTTCCTAATATCCAATCTAATTGCACTGGAAGAACTTCTGTGGGTTCAGAGCTGCCTGCGCGTGTGCTGTGAGCGAGCTATTGCCTGCAGGGGAAAAGTACCGGGCTCAGTATCGCGTGGCAGGGAGGCAGCCTGGGTTGTGAACTCTGGTCATGTTGTGTACTGTTTCCAACACACTGAAACCCTTCTCGTTCTTCATAACACTGACTTTGTCCCTGAAGCATCCAGGGAAGAGAACGGTAACCGCAGCAGCGTGACGGTGTTTTGATTCGTGTCCCTTTCTCAGCGTGCACAGAAACTGGTGAATGGAGGTGCCAGGCCACTGAAGGAGCAGTTAGCTCTGCGTCCAGGCAGCCTTCTCCTGTCGAACACATGGGGCAAGGGGATGGTGGGCTTCAGCTCACCTTGGAATAGCAGCCATCGCTTTTGGGTCCTTTCTATCAGTGTCTAAGTCTTCCAAGCTGGTGTTAAATGTGTGGGTGAATAGAAAAGCTTGAAAGAAGGTGATGAAGGAAAATGACTAGGGGAGCCATACACGCAGTGTATGGAGATGGAAACAAGGCTGAGTTAAAGGGGAGAGATTGAAAGAAATACTCTCTTATTTGAAAATACATATCTTATACAGAATTAAAACTCTTACTTAAAATTAGTCTTGAGAAATCTGATAGTATAGGTGACATTCTTGAAAAGTAAGCTTCCAAACTTAAGTTCCAACTTAATTCTGGTGCTGGGTTGTATGCGTTATTTTTCATCCACAGCCTGTTTTCATAGGAATTATGCCATATAAACATCTTACTAGGTAAAATTGCACCACAAGATTTCTTATCAGAGGAGGCATAACCAGCTTTCTCAAGAAAGCAGTAAACTGTAACAATCAGCTGTAATTTTGGAAGACAGGCAGGAAGAAAGAGCAAAACTTCTGCTCTCTGTGGCGGTTAAAATTCTGAATACATCTAAAAATACTGTTGTGCACAGGTTTGCTCTTTTAATTTTCTCTTAGGATGACTTGATGCAGATCTTGGTTAGACTAGGCTGTGTGGTTAAGTCTGACTTTACATTTTGCTTATCTCGTCGTCTTCTGAAGGTGGATTCCTGAGGATGGGCAATTGTAGTCCAAACACTTGAGGAATCCAAGCTTGAGACGTCAGAAAAAGTTCCAGGGTATCTTAAAACTGGCAGCTTATTGCTTTGGAGAGAGGAATTGATGACCTGAATTGGCAAACTGCAACCGTGTATCCCCTCGCAAGGTGCTGAGGAAGAGGTTTGCCAGTGAGAAGGATGGAGATGGTGAAAGAAGCACTGGCTTCTTGGCTGTGGTTCCAGCTTCTGTATCGCAAGACTGGAGAAGGTTTCTTTTCGTCTCACCTTCCCTTTTTTCAGCTCATACTGTTACCTTTTTGTTCTCTTCATTGGAATGTCTTCTGTTTTTCATCTTGAACATGACAAATGCGGAAACAACAGAAATTGAATGTATGTGTGTGCGTGCATACATGTGAAAGGCCAGGGAGAAAAGGTGTTTGAAAATAACTCCCATGTTTTTCTTTTTTTTGCACTCTTGATTTTTTTAAGCTTAATGAATACATAAAGTATTCATTCATTCATAAAAGTCATGAGAGGAACAAAACTTACTTGTAATTTCTGGTAAGCTTGGTCTTAGCAAGTTTCTGATAAGTTCACTTTAGCTGACTGGGAGTCTTACATTGAAGTCTATATTATAATTTATTGTGGTTGAGAAAAATAGGATAAGTTTCTCAATGGAGTTTGAAGGAAGGTGTTTAATTGATTCTGAAGTTGTGGCCAGTTGTTACATTAACTATTTCTAGTAATAAACCTTGAAATGGCCCTGAATCATGGAGGATTTGGTTGCTGTTTACTTCAGACTTACAAGACACCTTCTAGAGTTCTTTTTAGAAATGACCAAGAGTATCAACTCTCTAAAATGAGTTAAATTCAGCTAAGTTCAGTGTTGAGGCTGGTGTGCTAATTTAAGTGTGACTTGGTATTTATAAGGTACTTGTATTTCTTGGTTTTTAGTTCAGTTTCTTTAATAATTTCCTTTGATCTCAAATGTTGAGTTAAAAAAAAAAAAGATATACTGTGGCAGTTAGATTCTTTGAAGAAGAAAGGTGGATTTTGGAACAGAAGAGATAATAGAATCACTTTGACTTTAAAAGCTGCTGCTTCTTCTGCATCCAAGTTCCTGGGCTTCATATTCACATAAAGTGAAGTTGCTAGTTCCCTGGCTTATACTGCATTAAAATGCTAATAATTAAAGATCTGTTTTGAGGGTGGGGTGTTATTTTAATTCAGACTGAGTCAATTTTGATCACTCCCCCAAACTTATTTTTGGTGACTTGCCTGCTATAACTTTCTTGCCATTTGCCAAATCAGTTTCTAGAATAGTATCATGCCTCTTTGTTCAATCAATGTTTGAGGGAAATACAAAATGGTTATCATGTTCCAGAACACCTGGGTTTCTCCCATTTGTTCCTTATTCTATATTGGGAAAATTGTACTGTCATAGTTAGAGAAGCCTCTGTCCCTCCGTAGTGCTGCCCTAAGTCCAGCTTTCCCTCGACCGATCCCTCCCCACCCCTGCCTGGGTCTGAACTTCCAGGCAGGTGTCCAGAGTCCTCACGTTTTTGTTGCTCGGTTTCCGGACATCCTGGTTGCGCCCATCAGTCGCAGGCAGACCCTTCTTAGCAGGGGTGAAGCATGGCTCCCACATCTTCTGTTTGCTTGATCTACAGCTTCTATCTTTATTTTGATCTTTTCTGAGTAGTATGTATCCTTCAGTGGTTGTACTCTACTTAGTACTGCTGTTCTGTGGTGTTTATGCTTTTATAGTAATTGCAGCTTTGCATCTTGCACCTGGAATTCAAGGTTGTTCCCTAGGCAGATGAAGAACAACCCTGCCACTAGCTGTGTTGTATGCCTTGCTATGGTTTTTTACTAATATTAGCACTATTTTTTTCTTTGCTGTCCGTTCTTAGTCTGCTGATTATTTTTTCATCTGTTTGCTGTGTCTTCTTGTGTACTAAAACAGGGTGTGACAATTAAATGACTCTTTCCAGCTTCCCCTTGTTTCTAATTGCAAAGCTCTTCCTCTTTCTTATGCCAGTGTTGATCTTGGCTAGTTCACAAATGTGTGTGGGGTTTTTTTTTATCATTTTCACTATTAAGTTTCTAGTGTTTTATTGTGTAGTAAATGACAGTAAGGAGTTGTTTTTTCCCCCCAGTTTTGCTGCTTTTGAGTTGCAGCTTTCTTGTAAACATAGATTTTGCATTCTTTGATTTCCACCTCAGTAAATAATCTCGGAACAACCTTTTGTAACTGTTTAACAAACAAAAAAAAAAGACATAATTTTATCCTACTGTTACTACATTGAAGAGATAATCATGCTTATGATGGATTTCTTTCTGTTTATAACTTAAGGAGATGTGCCCACTGACTTTACATGCTTCCTGTTGAACTGAGTAAGTGGCCAGAAGAACTTGAGTACAGTCCTAGCCCTAAAACTAAGTATTTGGTGTCTGCTTGCTTTTCTCTCTCTAAAGACTCTTTTTGAAGGAGTTCTGGTGGCTTGAGAAGGCTTCTTATTAAGCCAGTTTTGTTCTTTCTGTCCCTTTGACTTTCTGTCCTTTCTTGAGCTCCCTCTGGCCAGCTAACGAGATGGAAAATTGAGCAGTGGCGCAGAGTCCTTTCAGCATGGCTCTAGTTCCAGCCAAAGTGTTGTCCTTCCCTTTAGGATTGGGTGGGTGGCTCCTCGTTTTTTAGGAGACATCAGCATTACAAAAGCTTTATTTTAAGTCCTTGCCATGTTTCTGGTCTGTCTCCAAGCTGTTCTTTGCAGCTTCGTGGCTGACGACCTCATGTCTGTTTGCCCTCTGGTAGAACAGAAGATACTTCGTCGTTAGAGCATTCCCCATTTTTTTTTTCTGTTTGCCTATTTTTAATACACTTGCCGATTGCCGTGTGAGTTCTGTATGACTGATAAAAACCATGCTATAGTTTTTACTCATGCTAGTGGTATATAACTTCCCCTCAAAAAGAGGTTGTTGGTGCATGTTGCAGTACTTGCTGGTTATTACTGTGCGTTTGTGGCTTTGATCCTGGGCGGTAATTGATGGTGCACCCCCATCCATTCCCATTTGTGCAGACTGGCGAGATGCTGAAGAAAACTGTGCATTAAACAGCTTTCTGTTCACTGGGATGATGATTATGCTAAGCTAAAAGACTGGTAAGGAGAAGGGGAGAAACCAGAGGTATAGAGGAAGTGCTTAGGGCATAGTGTTCAGCTGTGGTTTGCGTGACACCTGGGACTATGTATAACTTCATGGGAATAGTGGAGTTTTAAATAAACTGAACTGGACTTTTTGTGGAAAGGTGCCCATTGATGTTGATGCACATAGTTCCTGCAGCATCGGCAGCAGCTTCACAGGGTCTCCCTGGCAGTGCAGCCTCCTGGTAAACGTGGCTGCAGCGGTCCTCATCTGTGGAGAATACCAGCGATATGCAGAAAGTATGTTTTGTAATGTACCTCTGTTCTGATTGTTTTGCCCAGCAGATACAGGGTCGAGGTGCTAGTTAACATGTTTCTTCTGGGCAGTGGTAATTTTAAAAAATGTAGGGGTAGAGGAGTGGGGAATTTTGATCTGTAGACAACAGTCCTCCAGTTACTTCTTTCAGGGGCAGTTTTCCAAGGGAAAGCCCTTGGACAGTCTGCAGTGACCTCCCTCCTCTTCCTTCCATGGCTTGGTCAGGCCCGTAGGGCTGTACCTTTCTGAGAACTAGGTAACTACTTGTGGCCGAATGATAGTGAACCATGTTCACTAACAAAGTTCACCAAGTTCACTAAGGGTGAAGCCAGTTGAAAGGCATCTGGCTTGACTATGCATGCAGGAGGGGGAACCAGAGCTAGAATTACATACCGTGGCTTACGCGCGCTTGTTAGCGCTTCCTGCTGTCCTCCGGCGTGGCTCTCCTGGCACCGGCTTCCATTTTCTTCTTTCCTCTCCCCTGTCTTTGCTTCCCCACAACTGTGGTACTGGAATTAGTGCTGGCTGTTCAGGAAAAAATGTCGTGGCTCCTGGGTTGGGAGCCAGGCAGTACCATTTCCTATGTCCTCAACTGGTCTGGCTCTGAGGCAAACCAAGGAACCTGTGTCTGTGGATATTATGGTTAGCAAAGGCTAGCCTATATATAGTTTGGTTGATGGCTTTAGGCAAACTATAATAAACCATGATCTTTTTTGGAGAGGAAGAATGAGACGGATTACAGTGACAAGCTTTCAAAACCAACAATTAGTTTATGTTTTCAAAGTATGTCCACAAGTGGGGAGGTTGCAAAAACGCGTAATATTTTACAATCCTTAATGTAGAAATCCGTGGCTTTCTTTTCTTGTTCTTTTTGTTTTGTTTTTAAATATATGGGACTCGATCTTAGGCTTCATTGTGTTTAGAAACTGCACATCATGTTGGACATGCAGCCACTCAGGGAATGTGCTGATCTGTTGGCATGTATAAAAGAGGCAAAAAGCTTGTGTGTCATTTGAGGGTATGAGGGATGTAGAGGAGTAAGTTTACCCAATAACATTTAACTTCAGTGTGCAAGGTTGTTAAGAAGGGTATGTCAGATAACTCTACCGCTGGACATAGAGATGTTTGTCCAAAGCATCTCGATCAAGATCTCTATTGAACAGAGCTCTGTTGATGGGTCAGCATTTTTTATGCGAGTGGGAGACAAGTAGCAACGGTAAACTTAACAGTATTTTTACTCATTGACCTGACAGATTTCTCCTGTGATAATTGTCTGAGCACCGTGGAGGCTTCTGCAACCTAACCACACACAGCAGGCACAGTGGGAGAAGACTTGAATGGCAGACCCTATTGCTTTCCAAGAGTGTATTTTCAAGCCCAGGGTTGGAAGCACTACACGTGCGCTGCAGTGCACAAAATATTAAAGCTGTTATGTTAGCTGCCCTTTCTCTCTTAAAACTGCTCGTTTCCCTTAGTAACGTGGGTAAGTAAAATCCTAATGGTTCGTGTCAGATTCTTGTTTAAAAGGCAAAACCTTTTAGATAGTAATGCATGCCTTGTGCTTCACAAACTCGGTTGTTCTTGTTTTTCTCTTCTTTCGTGACGCTAGATTTCTGGTTTGTTTCTTCCAGCAGTAAACTATGGATATCACTAGCGGCTCCATTACCCTACTGTTTCGCTTGTCTGTGTGAAGCTGCTGCTTCACAACAAATGACGGTGCCTCACCAGTAGCTCCTGATTTAGATGGGTTTGTGTGCCACGATCCTGCGTTGATGTAAGCATAAAAACTGTCTAGAGTTTGGGCCAGCTTCTCTCGCCTTTGCACCATGTAGGTCGAGCTAAAACAGCCATCAGGGGTTCAGGTAGAAATTCTTCATGGGGAAAGTCTTAAGAAAAGAACCTCTGCTCCTCTCTCTCCCTTGGTGTTTTGGCATTTGTGGACTGTGGAGGGACAGGATCAAGTAAAGCAGAGCTGCCACTTTTCTCTGGCTGTTACTGATGTTTCTCCAATAGCAGAAGTGTGAAAGAATGCTTTCTGCTATGGCTAAACAACATGTGGGCGTGACACAGAATAAGAGATTTTGTTCTATGCTCTCTCCTAGTTGCTGGCATTATTAAGACACTACTTGATCTCCTTCCTTGGCTTTTTTTTTTTGATTCTGTTCCTCTCCTTCAGTCCTGTCAGCTCAGCCAGCGGATTTCACAGTCACCCTTCTCACTCCGTGAGTACTGTTCAGAGTACTAAGGGAGTAACATGCCGTGGCTGCTGCTTCACAGTTCTTCTCTGATAGTATTTGCTTGTCCTTCTCCTTGGGTTTGTGAGGAGAGAGAAGACTGCATGTGACTGCTTGGTGGTAGTTGTCAGACATATTAGAGGATGAAATGTAATGCAAAATATGAGCATACAGAGAAGACTAAGAATCCAGTCTTGGAAGAAAATCCTTCTGCTGATGGGATACTTTCTAGTATTTGAATGTAGTATGCAGAAGTATTTGAGAGGCAAGAAATAGATTTAAAGCAGGGAATGAAAGCATCAACAGTTGGTCAGCATCATAAGCTGTAGCATCGACATGCGAGTGCCTGCATGATTTTACAGAATTGGTTTTATGCTATTTTTTCTAGCAAAGGGCCGTATAGTTGTGGTCTGCCTATCCATCTGTCAGTCTCCTTCATAAGTTTTGAACACGCTAGTTTTGTTCCAGGTGAGCTCGAATGAGTTTTGGAAATCTCAGAAATTCAGACTCCTGTAACATTTGTGGGAATGGATTGCTTTGTAGCAAAAGGCCAAAAAGAGATGTAAGGAGACCCAATTAATTCTACACACATTTTGGAGAAGCACGAAAGGTGCTTACTTGAAAGTCTAATGAGTGATAATGGAGGCAGTCATCCTAAGTCAACTGAAAAATAATGTTATTTCTGATTTTGAGCTAAAATATAATTTAAATTAATATAGTATAATCCATAAGATCTCTTAATCCCTTCATCCTAACTTTTCACGCTGTGACAAGAGATACCTTCAGTATTTGTCTATTGTGAGAAACAATAGTTTTAATGCATTGAAGAATTTTGGCAAGGTAGCAACATTTAGTCACATGTAAACATACTTGTCTGGTCTCCATAACTGTTTTACAACATAATCTAAACATATATTGGGGAAAAAAAAAGCCCAGGATTTTTCCTGACCTTATAACTGTTTAGGCTTTTTGTGTTGAAAAGAAATTTCACAGTTTATATAGCTGGTGAGAGGGGGATAAAATTTCTGATTGACAGTGAGGAGTGCTAGGTGTGATCCTGTGATTGACTGACTTGATTGCCACGGGGCAGTTAGCCCAAGAAACAAGAAAACATTTCAGGCCATCTGTACTTCAGGTCTTTCAAAGAGCAGTCAGTGTTGTAAAACGTCATACGTTGAACATCTCTGCTTTGCATTTGGAGGCTCTTTCATATCACTTTGTATCCTCAGGAAAAGGAAGGAGAAATTTCACACTCTGGCGCATGGGCTGCACTGCATTTTGTGAGATTCATGTATCACCTTTTTCCATCAATTTCCATTAAGGGATCTGGATATTAAACAACCCTTTTTCTTACTCAAGGTGTACATCTCTGCCTTAGACTTAAGAAACTCTCAGTCATCTTACACATAAAGCTTATACAAGTTTTATTCTGGCTGAGAAGAGACGGTGAAATTATTACAGTAGTCTGTATGTAACAAAATAAAGTCTATAATAACAAATTAAAATCTGAATAAAGCTGAAAACCAGCTCTTTCATTACTTTTCCATTTACAGCTGTTGCAGTCTCACTAGACAAGTAGACTTGGGAGTATAGCTTCATGCGAAATGTTGCAAGGAGCGCAGAAGAAAGCTATACAGTTTGGTGTGTGTTCAGTTGGACATCCATTTAGGTTCCTTTCTCTGTAGGAGATCTGTTTCTTAAAATACTTCTTGTTGCTGAGAGTGTAAGTTTGCAGTTGTTTTCAAAACATTCTGATTTGTACTTTATTAACATTTTCATAGATATTGTTGAGTGTCATTACTGAAATGATTCAGCACTCTGAAGAGCTCTGATACGCAATGAGCAAGAAAACGTTGCATCTGTTTTACCTACTGTTTTTTGGCTGCCTGTCCCTCAAACTTGTTTTTCTAAGGAGTGAAATCTCTGCATGTTAGACTAATTACTGCACATCAGTTCCTTAACTCTTAAAAAGGCTTGGACGTTGGCTGTGGAAAACTAATGAAACGTGCAGTGATGTAGCCGAGGGTCCAAATATCTATTACGCACGTGCAGTTGAAATAACCATATGAAATGAATGTGGTACTAATTGCCTCTGTAGCAAGCCACAGATTAGTGTTCCCCCCACACTGTTCACTTTAAATACTGTGGTGAACAATATTAATGAGCACTGATGGTCCCAGGGACCTTAAAACTGTTGCCAACTCATAATTGCTCTTTGCCATGTATATTTACTTACACCTGTGCAAGGGTCAGCCAAAGTGATACCAGGTGAGTTAAATCCATTAGCTATTTCCTTTTTCCTGTTGTTGTTGGGGCCTGACTTTGAAATTGGTGGAAACTTTGCTGTTGCCATAATTCAGAGGAATTAGCTGTTTGTTATTAAAATTTTTTTTCCTTAGGAGGTCTGCTTCCGCTTCCACTTTCCCCTCTCAGGTTATGGAACAATCTCTTCCAGTGCTAAGCTTTGCAAGTACAGGTGTCCCTTCTAATCGCATAATAAGAATAACCAGATTTGTGTACATTTCCCACTTTCTCTCTTTTTTTTTTTTTTTTTTCCCTTTTAAAGCCTGAGACTGCAGCTGTGCTGAAGCGCACCGTTGAGGCTCTTATGGAGAGAGGAGCTGTTGTGAGGAACCTAGAAAACCTGGGAGAAAGGTCTCTACCTTACAAAATCTCCAAGCACAAGGAGCGCCACAGAAGAGGAGGGTATGCATGATGCGTTTTTCCTCAAAATCCTTTATGTGCTCCTTTATAAATGTACTTATGTAACTCTTATTGTTTGGTCTTCCTTGTGTGTTTTGGGAGTACACCTGTAACGTCTGTGGTCTCAGTAAGGTGGTGTGTGGCTGTGGGTGCATGCGTGCGTTCTGCTTCAAGTGGTTTGTGTTTTTCATTCTGTGTGGTGTTGGTTTTTTGTTGGTGTTTAATCGTTGCATTACGAGTAGCCCGAGTCCAGGCCTGCAGAACTACTTCCCCCAACACACATGATGTTATTTTGTTATGTCATTTTTATGTAACTATTTTCCAAGCCAGTCAGGCTGTTTACTGATAAAAGTCATACTTAATCTGCTGGTTGCTAATTGGCAGGATTGATTCCTTTTCTCTAATGCATCTGAACTAAATGTTAATTACCATGCGTACCCTGTAACGCTTGTGTTTCAGATACAGTTTTTGTAAAAGGATGTTAAAGATGTGGTTTATGGGAAGTATGATAAATGCAAATGAAGCTGTGAATCGGTATCTCCGGTGTCGGGCTTCCCCCGCAGTGCAGGAGGAAGGTGCTGTGGATCGCACCCCCTGCTCGCTGACGCTGGTGTGGTGTTGCTCCTTGAGGCCACCTCCGAAATGGATGCTGGCTCTTGCAAGGACTGAGACATGTTGCTAGGCAACCCGCACTGCACTGGGGCTGCCTGTGCTAATCAAAATAACAATTAGCAACACGCTTCTCCTAATCCCTGTAATGCAACTGTGCGTAATTGGGTGGTTGGCCAACCTGCCTACCGGCGGTCTTCCTTGAGGGGCGTTGGGCACTGGGGAAGGCGAGGTGACTCCAGAGGTACACCTTTTATGAAGCCCTTCTTGGATCATCTCCACGGGGGTGGCTTATGGTTTCACTCCCTCTTCTCAGGACCTGTTCATTCCCCTGAGAAGTGGGAGTGGTGACAGCTGCCAGTTAAAGCAGACTGACAGAAAGGGTAGGGGATGAAACATCCATCATGTGCCCGTTACTTAACTGAAAGCAGTGGCGTTGTGGCCATGACTGTCTTGCGCTCCTGTTCCATGATGTCCTTCAAAACATGGCTTGATCCTGCCAGTTTTGCATTTTAGGATGAAGTCTTGTTGCCTGCACATGGGAGCTAATCAAAGCCTTGTCTCAAGACAGAATTACTAATTACGTCATCCTTCTGTTGGAGTAGAAGCATTTCATAAACACTAAAGGCTTTCTCAATGGCTTCAGCAGAACAAGGAGTTGGTGTTACTCTCCTTGTACAGGTGGGGAGCTAAGACAAAGGGGACTAAGTTCCACCAATTTGGGATGCTGAAGTTCAGACTTTAGTTTCAGCCTCTAGGGTTTGTTTTTTTTTCTAGTGTACTTAGTGCTCTCTAACATTTCACCACTTCAGATGACAGTTTCCGCTTGGCTTGGGTGGCACTACTTCTGCAGATCAGGTCTTGGGTTCTTCAGCAGGGAAACCAGGACAGGAGAAGACAGTAACCAGCATCACAAGAACTATGTAACAAAGATGAATAGAAGCCATTTCTCCAGGGGATCTTTCAGACTTGTAAACTAGCTTAACTCATTTACTGTAGCAGATTATCTACTTAATAAGCAGGACGGAGGGGATCTGTAGACTATAACCCTCTTCTTTGCAGTCCGCAGAGCAGACATATTTTGTTTTCTGAATTAGGCAAGATTGTAGTAGCAAATAATTGTGATCATGCCTTGAAACACCGGCAGGAAGCCATCAGATTAATGTCACCATTGCTATTCCTCCTCCATCTCCCATTTCAAGTGTCTCTAAACATTGAGCAGTCATTCTGCTTGCCCTGGATTTGGATCCTCTGTATTTGAATGTGACTGTTCCCTCCCCTAAATTGCTTTGCGTCTTGAAAGGGAGATGTGATTGATGGGGGTATTACAGGAAATAGTTGTTTTGTGTGCTTTTAATTGGAGAACTCAAATTCAGGAGACACGAGATATTAGAAGGAGAAGCAACAGGCAGTTTCAGTACCTGGTAATGTGGGAGAATTGTATTTCTGTAGATTTTGCTGGGGAGAATGCAGTTCAGTGTACGGCTATGGTGGGTTCCTGGTATACCATCCAATATTTTATATGGTCTGGAGAAGTTACTCAGGATATTAAACATAATCTAGAAATAGGAAGTGAAAAGTCAGTTCCTGATCCACCTTATAAAATGGGTCAGTTCTACTTTACAGCACCTGTTAAAAGGAATAATTTTTTTAACAGGACAAAGTTAAAAAGAAAAAAAAAAAGGCTTTTCAAGATACCTCACTAAGCTGAATATACACCTGTACTTACTAAGAAATCCTAAGGTCTTGTCTTCTTTGTAGCCCATTTTTATTTCTGTCTATGTTCCCTTTCTTAGAAAGTTGGTGTAGAGTGGTGTATTAAGTAATACAGAGTGTGTCACCTTTTCCTTAGTCTAGGCTTTTTCTGAAGTAACTGGAAGGGCTTCTGAGAGAGTGCAAATGATACTGTGTCTAGGGGGAGAAGAGTGTTGAATCTTTCAAAGCTTTTCTTATTTTTTTTTTGTTGTTTGCTTGTTAAAACTTTATTTTTTTTACTTTTATGATTCTTAGCAGAGCTTCAGCTAGTTTATTTTCCAATAGTATGTAGATGGTGGGAGACTTAGGATGTATGCTGAATTTGTTACTTCCTTGGACCTCCTGGCTAGTGAATTCTATGAAAATTAGTGGAACGCAATGTTCGTAACAACAAATTGTATGAAAATTAGTGCAATACAATAGTTGTGGCATGGGTCACAGCTTAATAGCGTGTCTCTTAGAGACAGCTCTTGTCCTAGTGACTGCTGCGTGAACCGTCTTCCCGTCACTCGGAGCGGCATGGAATCCCCCCAACCTGCGTGGGGTGTTTGCCTGAAGAACAAACCAAAACAAAACGATCTTCCTCACCAGTGTAGTGAGCCTAGCTTTGCTCCCTTACAAAACTCCCAGTGCTGTCCAGGCTGTGTCTCTTAA
Organism: Scopus umbretta; assembly: GCA_013400535.1. Taxonomy (NCBI): domain Eukaryota; kingdom Metazoa; phylum Chordata; class Aves; order Pelecaniformes; family Scopidae; genus Scopus; species Scopus umbretta. The sequence continues at coordinate 23,125 of VZTL01012580.1, forward strand.
TCTTAAGTCAAGGGCCATGAGTAGGGCAGTACCGGCTATTTGCAGGTCAACTGAGACATGCTCTGTAGCAGCCCTAGTAGTCATCCTTCTCTCAGACTTCGGCTGTACGTTTTCTTCATTTAATTAATTCCATCTTTAACTGCAATTCCAGTCTTTATATGCAGCTTATTATACAACTGAGTGACTGACAGTGAAAGGACACACAAGTGCAATGAGCACAGCAAAGCTACTGCTGGACTTAGGTTTTAGTAGTGTCTTTAATGAATGGTAAAGAATGAAACTGGAAAATACGCATTCATAGGTCAATAGAGAGCATAGTTGTCTCCTTAATAAGGCGTTTTTTCCCCTATGAATTCTGTAGTGCTTCACCATCATCTGTCTTGGATAAACTGCATTACAGGCACATTACAAATTTAAGAATATCCAGGAGACCTTACAGAGAATGAGAATTTTACTGCCAATTGATCTGTAAAGCTGAGATTTTTCAAAGCCTGCCATAGGGGATTGTGGCCAACAGCTGTCACTGGAATGAGCAGTTTTACTTTCCCAGGCAGCTTTGAAGACCTCAGATCATACATATAATTGACTTGTTTCTTCTCAGGAAATTATATTCACTGAGCAGGTGGTGCATGTGCATTGAGGGTATATTAAAACAAATTTAGGTCTTTCTCTTAAATGCATCTCTTTTGGCAGAAAACACCCTCCTTTTTTTAGAGATCTAATATTGACAGCTTTTGCATTTAAGTAATTATGAAAATAGTATGTTTCAGGAACTGTGTGGATATGTCTGAAGAATCAAAGTTTTAAATCACTGGCTTACTGATGTTTAAACTGAAGTTGAATTAGCTACTAATTCACACTTATGGTATTAATTGCCATACTAGAACATTAATATTTTGTTTTTAAAGTATTTAAGAGCATGATTCAAGTAACATCTCACAAAATTGTAACATACTATTCACGTTATAGATGAATAAAAAGTGACAAGGACACATTGGTTCCAGTGTGGGTTAGGTATGTAAATTTAGTTGAGGCATCGAGCCCGAGCGACTTGCCTGTGGCCACCATGTCTCTGAAAAAACAGTGGAAGAATGTAAATAAGGATTCCCAACTTTATCTCCTAATGGGCAATAGATTTGTGCCAAACATTTGTTCTGCTAGCCACTACTTGTTCATCAGTTTTAATGAGTTGTATTTAAATTGTTTTTAGCACAGTGCCTTTTTTTTTTTACTATTGTATTACATGTGTCAGGAGGTGCTTATTTCTGGAACAAACAAAAGTGAACTGATTTAAATAAGGTGTGTACTAGTATTTGAATTCAGGGAATGTTAAACTCTGGATTTGTTGGCAGTTGAAGATGTTACAGAAGCGCTGAATCCCTCAAAGCAGCTTTCAAATGAAGGGTCCAGGCTGGGGCTGGGCGATGACATTGCAGAGGCCTCGCTGCATATTTGGTCAGTGCTAAACTGGAGAATATTGCAACTGCTTGTAAAATGATAGATCTCAGTAGCACAGTCTGTGGGTTTGCACTTTGTGGCATACCTGTTTTCTTTGGCCTTGCCAGGCTATGCCTTAATCATATGCTTGTGACACTTCATGCTTCAGGGCATCAGATAAAGGAGGTGGTTTGGGGGATGTGGTTGATACGTCGGGTATTTTTACTTCAGGGGAGATGGTACAAGGGTGGCTGCAAAACAGATCTTGAAAAAAAATAAGTCAGACACTCCTTTGGGAAGGTAATGGCTCAAACTTTTTGCAGACCAGGAATCTATTGAACTGGAAGGAGCTACGACAGGGGCTTTGGGGAGAAGAAAGTAGCCAGGTGTAACAGGCGCTTGAATAGTGGGTATCTTGCTATCCCATACAGATTTGTTGTTACTGATTTTATTTCCCCTCCAAATGTTGCTTCCATTCTTTTGTTCTCTCTGTTGTAGAAAAGATGATCTACATCAGCCTGGCCAGTGCTCCAACTTAGTGCCATTTGTAAATCGGTAGAGCACTGTGGCCTTTCCCTTCTACTTTGTTTTGTGTATGTGTGTGCTTTCCCCTACTGAATCTGCCTGTAATACAGTAATGTTTTTAGACCTTTCTCCCCATGTTTTTATTATTTCATTTGCTTTATTTGTAAGTTCTCCAGCTAAACTGTGCGCAACTCTGATTATTCATGACAATTTCCATGTTCTATTTGCCAGTTTTTCATTGCCTTGGTTTTTTTCACTTTCAAATCTGATTTTGAAAAGATGGCAATTTTCTTTTGTTATTTGCTTGCTTGTCTCTTAATCTTTTTGTTTTGCTGTTCACTCTCAGTTATCTCATCAGCCCACTTGTTCTCTGAAATAGCAAACTCCTCAGGTCTTACTTTTGTTCTAGCTGAATTGCGTTTTGGGAGATTATCTTAACACGTGCATGGGGAATTTCTGTAGGAGTTGTGCAGGGACCCTGGTGATTGCCAGGGTCCACTGAGGAACACAGGGTATATACTGATAGCATCTAATGGGATCAGAGGGCAGAAAATCCAGGTTGCAACGTTAGTTGTGCTGTGGACTTGTTTGTGTGATGAGGGAAAAGTGGCAAGGCAAAGAGGTTCTTTCCCAAGGACGCAGCGTGATGAGCTCAACTTGGCTTCCAGGCCCTGCGGTGCTGCGATTACTCCCCTGGAGCTGGGAGCACCAAGCTTCGGTACCAGCTTCCCCTCTGCTACGGCGGGGAAGGCTTGGAGGCTGTCCTGGCCTTCCCACAAATCACTCCCACCTCCTCTGGGTGGTTTAGGGTCTGAAGCGGTTGGCCCTCCTGCGGGAGCACCTCGTGTTTCGCCTTCGTTCTGTGGCGCTTGACGTAATGTTGCTTTGCCAAAGTGCGTGCTCAGGAAAGGGGGCAGGACTCTCCCATTTTCTTGGTGACTCGGTGGCCCAGTGCACAAGAAATACATCTCTATAAATAAATCCTCTAATATCTATATATTTATAGATCTATAAATAAATCCTCTAATAGTTATTAGAGGAGTATTTCAGTAACTGAGCATCATGTTGTTTAAGAGATTTGAATATTTTGGAAAGAAGTCTGTGTAAATTACGTTACATGTTCAAACTTTTCCTCTTTCCATAAAGTATCTGAGCTTTGGAAGTACTTGCACAACTTATTTTTAAACAAGCAGCTTGTGGAACAATAGTATATTGCTGAAGTGTCTTCTAATAACCCACACTGTCTGGATACAATTTTATTTACTTTAAGAGTAAAATAATAGTTACCCATCAGAACTGTTCGCTCGAGTGTTTACAGATTTTAACAACCCTTCTTTTCTCCCCATGCCCCCTAGTAAAATACAAACTACTGCGTAGTTAAAGGACTTCATCCTGGAGATAAACGTACCAATGTGTTTAGCTTCACTCAGGTGGACTCTTTTGATGATTTTCATGGCTATTGAAGACCAAAGAGGAGGAAAGAAACACAGATGAAAGAGGTTGTAAGCTTTCCTTCCTTAGTGCCACCAAACTAAATTTCTAGCTAACGCACAACCTGTGTTGTTTGTTTCTGTTCAGATTTTAGAACATCTTGATCTGTTTTGGCAAAAAGGAGTTCTGGATCTGTAATGCACTTGGATGAGAACAAAACCAGTTTGAGTATTTGAGTATTATGCACATTTGTAGTAGTTTCTGCTAAATTGATTGTCGTCTTCCACTAGATGGGGCTTTCTTCATTGATGAGTTGAACCATAACTTTTCCTTAAAATGCTTTTGTCCACATGCACATGCATGTAAGTGTGCATATGCCTCAGGTATCAGAGCCCTGAAATGTTTTGGTTTTGTTTTTTTTTTTTTTTCCTCTGACGGTGTCTGTGGGAGTGCAATTTGCAATTTCTCTGTTTTTCAGAAGAAACGGCATAGAGCAATAGTTGGTGTTGTTGAGGTACCAGTATAATTTTCTGATGCACTAAATTCTGTAGCATCCTTGTGCAAGCACATTGATTAAATGTGATGGCCGCTCTTAAATAGTGGGCTTGGTGGGATAGGAGTTGGTCACCGTTTTGGTGGTTTTTAAGCTGTGAATTATATAGAAGGCAGAGAAGTGACACACGGAGAATTAATACTCACTGTGTAACTTCATCCCTGCTCATAACAACATTTGCAAACTTTTCAAATGCTGCCCAGTGAGCATGACTTTTCAAATACTCCAAATATGTCAGGCTGGTTTCTCTTTTGCAGCGTAACAGTCTTTTTCTTATTTTTCTGCAATGCTGCAAAATATCTTTCCATTATTTAATTAGTTTAATAACAGGCGTCTATGTATTGAATTTGGCAGATGAAGTTTCTGAATACTGTGGATGGTAAAATACATTTTTCCCCAAAGTACTTGCTCATTCTGGATTATTTGCATCATTGCTGTTGCACAGTCCAGTTACTAAGGTACCAGCTTTTGGTTTTGATCTGGTACTTCCCAGTTGCTGTCCTTGTGATTTTCAAGGGACATCTGGCTATTCCATACCTGTTTCTTAAAAGCTGAAAGTAACACATGTACTAGTCCTTCTGGCTACAAAATGATAATCCTTCTGAGCTTGAGCTTGCCTGCCCGCCCTGCTGAGGACGGGTAGCTACCACCAGAGTTGAGAAGAAAAGCAAACTATCTCTCTTCGGAGCACCGCAGCGGTCCCAAAGATGAAGTGATCATTCAGGTAGCAAAACAGTTTCATTTATATAGGATTACCTTAATGAGAACAAACGTCCAGCTGCTCTCATGCGAGTGCCGCAGCTTGCTTTCCTCCAGGCGGTTTCCTCTTTCCCTGTTCGATGCTTCACATCTGCCTGTTCATCAGAACATTTTCTTTTCTTTGTATCTTCCACCTCTCCACTGGGGAAGCTTAGACAGGCTTACTGCCACTATGTAAAGGAGAAATTTAAGCATACAGACATTTTTTGGGAACAACCACAGGACCATACAGCCTCTTCCAAGTCCACCGTACGTGTGTTTTTCCCTTGGCTCCCCAGGCTGACAGAGTCGTGTTCTAGGAGGATTTAAAGGCGAGTTTTGATCCAGGTGCTTTTCAGGGTCCTTCGAAGTCCTGGACTGTCCATTTGAAAGCAAAATATTTGAGTATCTTTAGGACTCAAGGTTCAAACCGTTTCTGGCTTGAATATGTTAAAAAGGATAAATGAAACCTGGCTTTTTTTTTTTTCCTTCTTACATGCAAAAACATGTTCTCCTTTGTTTACGATCTATGATTTTTTACATTTTTTTTTTCAGTTAATGCATTATTTTAATACGTTTCAGTCTGCTCTCCTGTATTTAAATCATCCTTCTATTTACAGTCGCGCAGGGTGACAAAAATAACTGTGGTCTCGTAGTGAATCAGTGGAATTTTCCTGCATTTCTCCCCTGATGACTCGGCTGACTCCTAGAGAGCCTAAATGCTTTTGCATTTTTGCTTGCAAGAATGAGGTGGTTTCCCTCCTGCATTCCTGTATTTTTCCCTGTCTTTAAGTCTCACTGGGATTTAGTTTTGTTTACTACACGAACAGTAGTAGCTACAGCATTGCGTATCAGGTTATAGATCACTGCCTGAAGTTAAGGTTGCTGCATGCCTTATTGAGGGTGGGGTTAAAAAAACCCCACGGCCTCATGACAGCTGATTTAAATGGGTATATTTGGGGGAAAGGGGTTCCAGATCCCCTCAGGGATCACATTGTCAATTGTGTTTCGTTCTTGCTTTTGCAGCAGTTAGTTTCTTCTCTTTCTTTAATGAAGAAGTCATATTTTTCTACGCTGGCCCTCTTTTCCTTCTCATTTTTTTTTTTTTGGTGCAGGAAGGCAATCGTTGCTTGTTAATGTTGAAAGAGTGGTGGTTGTTTTTAAAAACTCGCATTGTCCCCAATTACTGCAGTTTTGTATCCTCAGATAAAATACCTATTCTGCGAGGAGTCATAAAGATATGCTGTAACAGCTCATCCTCCCATCCCCCCCTTCTCCTTCAGTTATCAACAGTGCGTCAGTGGAAATTTCCACCCTTTGCTAATGTGAGAGAAAGCACAAAGTTGCAAAGCAGCCTTTGGAGGAAAAAAAAAAAAAAACAACAAAACTATTGCCGTTTTAGGAACACGATGAAAAGCAGCATACCACTTGCAAGCAGAAATGAAATTAAATTATTGGGAAATGGTGGGACTAAAATGGTGCAGCAAAGAGCATGGTTTGCAATACGAATGCTCCTGCTAAAGGAAGGGGACATGAAAGTGGTGGTGGATCACCACCTAGAATTTCTCCCCCCATCCTCCTTTCTGTTAGTTGCAACTGTGAGAGGATTTGGAAGGCTTCTTCCCAAGGAGAAGAGTAGAGTGTCATCTGTTAAATTTACCAGTGCCTTTTAATGGCTTTAACAGAAAACACGACTTTCTCTTTTTAAGGGGTGTTTTTTTTCTTTTTTTAAGGGGTCCTTCAGATGTTGCTGTGCAGTATTTCTAACCAATTGTCCAAGCTTAAAAATTGTTTCTCTCCTTAAACGTCTAACCCGGTGACATCTCTTAATTCTGGAGACCAGGAAACAGTAGGCGGTTCAGTTTTCCAAATATATGGAGCTGAATTCTGTTCCCCATTGAAGCCTGTGAGGATCTGTGAGGACTGAGCCCATCAGAGTTCCTTCAAATCCTTCTTGAGGCAAGTTATTCCTGTACCTCTTAGTAGCCCTGCTGCAGTTAGAGGAGCAGCACCTTCGCTGATGTGACCTGGTGCTGGTCCCTTGGCTTCAGTGATGCTCGGCCACAGCCTGCACCAGCTGGGCATCTCTTCTGGAGGACACGTTGCTTCGGTACGGGCTGCAGGGAGATATTTTCCATCAGACCCCTCACGTACGAGAATTCAGTGTTTGTCTGGTCATTCTGAAAAAGGCTTCAGAGCTGAATTGTGGCTATTAAGATTGTCAGGATTAGGATGTCTGGCTAAGAAGTTTCTTCGCCATGTTTCCATGGGTGGATTCCACCCCTGTGCAGTAATCCCACACATGCTGCTTGAGTCATTTCTGGCCTGACAGGTCTGCTCTTACACCAATATTTTTGGTGTAACGCATTTAGTTGGATGAAACTGAACTCCATGCAGCGTGAAGAACACGAGCGTGTCTGCTGTTCATGACCCCATCCTCCTGTATTTCCTGTTCAGACTCAGAGTTCAGCTTCTGGTCTTGGCGACTTACTATTCAAGATTACCTTTATGAAGGTTGACTGTGAAGTGTGATGTTCATGCTATAGTTGACTTAGTAAGAAACCATAGCTCTTGCAGAACAAATTCCTCTCTATTAGGTACAGTTTTTAAATCAAGCTGGGTTGCATGATTCTGCTTGGGTAATATCCCTTCATATAAAGCATACCACCTTCAGGTTATACCGATGCTTCATGGGGAGGTGTGCTTGAGTGGACTAGGAGGAAAGGGGAGCTTTAATAAGAGGATGCGTAAAGACAAAAATGAAATAGCCGGATGGGAAGTGCTGTACTGTACATTTAGCCTTTACTGCTAGTCTTGGAAATGAGGTGAGTGGTTAGTCTCTTCAGTAGGATTTCTGAGACAGTTGTGGTGTCTTTTTGCTATACTGTAGTTAGTGCAGAGTGATTAGAAAGGATTCTGGTTACAGCTTCATTGATGATGCTAGTTCATTCACATCATTTCAAGGGAGGAGGGATGGGCAGCGACATGGCTCACTCATTTTTTGCATTAGTATGATGGCTGGCACTAGGTTGCTCATAACTTGCAGGAACAATAGACATAATGTTGCTAACGAATTTAAGGTACCTCTCAACGGTAAGAGGCGTATCTGAATCTGCGTATCTGAGGTTAAGTTAATGCGCTGTGCATAGTTGTGTTCCTTGTCTGAAATGGGGCTCATGAAGTGCAGTAGGCCTCTTTGCTTGTTTGGGTGTACTGGAGTTGTAAAAGCCTCTTGCAAAATTATAGCTGAGCTCATGAAGGAAGGTCCAGTTCTTCAGCAAAAGAGTTTATTGCAGAAGTTACCTTGGTGACCTAAGATATTAACGGGCAGCAATGTTCTTCTTCCCGTAGGGAGGCGGTCGGCTTTTTCTTTATAGATGTCAAAGATAGCTGTGTGGTGGACACAAAGTGCTTACGTGAAACAGTGCATTTTATACGTGCTGTGCGTGTGTGGAAGTAAGACCTTTTCAGTCCCGCCAAGGTCAGCACGACTGTGTGCTCGTCAAGTGCCGGCTGCGCAAGTGGGCTTTGCCTGTACGCGGCTTCAGCTTCTTCCCTCGGACCGAAAACTTAAGACCTGTTCACATCAGAGAAGTGCCTAATTTGGTGTAAGTCCCTCTCCTTGGGTTTCTTTTGCTATTTTGTTTTCTTTACCATTCAGCTCTGAAGCAGAACTTTAAAGGAAGAAGTGTGCCTGTACGTATATACACTTGAGGTGTTTCATACTGGCATCTGTTCCCCAAAGAAACAATTCTGTGAATTCGAAGGAGAATGCATGTTGTGACTGAAATGAATGTGCCACCTTACGTTTGTTTTTTTTTTTTTAAGACCATTCAAATCACAGTGTGGAAATGAATGTGAATAGGTACAAGAAGAGCAAACTCTCTTTAATCTCCGTGGGTAAGCAGTGCTGTACAACAAAGTTCAGGCTGAGCCTGCTTCAACCGATCTTTTCTTATTTGAAATCAAGACAATACTGAGCTTTTATTTAAAACAATTCTGGTACCAAAACGTAAGAAAAAATTAAAAAGTTTCATTTAAGAAATCCCACTGAACAGTTACTTGAATTAAAGTTGTTGCAGTACAGGTATTTTTTTTTTTTTATTGTGTGTATGTTTCTCATTACAGGTATTTTTTGATAGACTTAGAGGGCCCACCTTCGATTGTATCGACCATGATGGATCATTTAGGACGTGATATTGATGTAATTAGACGTGCTTTTATAAAGCATCCTGTATCAAAGACAGAAGAATGCAGTGGCATAATCCCAGTCAACTATGAAGATAAACTAATTGCCAAGAGGAAGTGAATATTCCAGATAGCATCTTTGAAACTTTTTAAAAAACTGTTTATTCCTGCTTTGGAAAACAATGGTGATAACTAATGTCCATCAAAAATAATCAGTTTTGGCCATGTTATGTGTGTGGTATGGTACACTATCTTAAGTTACTGTAACATTTGAGGTTTTCTTTTTGTTTCAAATAATTTGAATAGACTTAATCTGTATGCTTATCTTGATATTTGAAAACTCGGAAAATTGATTTTCTTTTCTTTTAGAGCATTACATTGATAATGAAGATTTATCTATCATCAGAATGCTAACAATAGCATTCTTTTCTAAAGACAGATTACTTCAGAATATGTATATTTACACGAGAGATTAAGAAGTCTACAGTGTAAATATAGCAGTATAGGATGTGATTTGTTGGAGGGGTTTTTTGCTTGTTTTTGGAAAAAGGTAATAAAAGTGTGATTAAAAATAAAACTTGACTCATTTTTTAAAAACAGAAAAGGTACAGGAAAGAATAACTTACACTGCTGAAAGACACATCATACTTCTTTTTTTAAGGTAATAACTCTCTTTAAAGTACAGGTAAAAAATTACTCTCTACAGAAAAGGCCAGAAAATTGGAGGTGGCAGGTTAGAGAATACCTGTGGTTATATATGAACAGAAGAATAAAAGATGCTTTGTTTTACCATCAGCTAGAGCCAGGTGGACATTTCAAACTGAGAAGAACATCAGGACATAGGCCTTAGTGTATTTTTTCGTCTTTCTTTTGCTCTTGTAAAAACAGGAGAAACAGCAATGCGTGTGAAAGATGACATTAATGGAGTACGACCTCCTGCAGGTCTGACATAAATTTGCTAGTTTCCAGAGGATCTCCGTATTTCCCCCATGCTACTGAAGGAATGCACTGGCCATTTCTCCCAACTAAAAAGCATGTGTCTAATTTCTGTAGAAAAAAGTAAGTTGACACAGATACGTTGTTAGGCAAAGAGGATGTTCTTTACCTGAATAAGCTTCATCTAGACGCTGTCCCCTCCGGCACTCCAGTGTTGTGCGTTGCCAAAGGGAAGGCCAGTCTAGAGGCCAAGGTCAGATTCCCAGAGACCTGTGACAAGCTGTTCTCCAGCATGCTATTTCACCACGAGTTTGTCTGTTCTCTTTTGTGGAGGTAGCTGGGTCATTTTTTGCAGGGGATGCTGCTTGTTTGTTTTGGGTTTTTTTTAGATACAGAACTTTCGGGGAGAAAGAAATGAGCGTTTCTTCTGAGCATCTTCTTTTTTTAAGGAAAAAGCAAATTAGAAGAATGAAAGAGGGAATTTTCTTTCTCTCTGTTTAGGAGACATGAATGCATATGTCTTTGTGGGTTTGGTGGTGCTTGTGTGTCCCCAGTTTTCTTTTTCTGTTTTTAAATCTGCTTTTCTTTAAAGAGCAGAGTGTCACATATTGTGTCTTCCCTGGGCAAAATGTCTGGGAGAATAGAGAGAATGCAGTACTTACAGATCTGGCTTCAGTAAGCATTAGGTGTGAGGTTTTATTTGCCAGTTTCGATCATGTGCTTGCGGCATGCACCGGTGCCTGCTCCAGGCAGAGCTTTTCTTTTCAATGATTTTTGCTTGTAGGACAGACCTTCCTTCCATACGGGGGTGAGCTTAGCCAGGAGGAGCCGTAGGTTTGTAAGTCTGTGCTATGGCTTTGGCTCCCTGAGCTGCCCTTTCTGGTGGGGTGCTGCAAATTCAGATTCGCAGTGTAGAAAATGTGAACTACAAGTAGGGAAATACAGAATGCTTTAAAGAATGTGTTTTATTCGAAAGTTTCTCAGAAGCTTTTCTTAAGTAGAAAGTGAACAGAAAGCCTATAGTTTAAAGTCACTTTGTCTCTGGCTAGGACTTTGGGCCCTAGATTTCATTTCAGTAGAAAGGAGAATATATAAGCTTTCAACTTCACAAAATGAAGATGACTGTCAACAGAGGCTGTACACATATATAAATGTTGTATGTTTGTATTTATTCAATTTCCTTTAGCGTATTAAATTTTGCATTTGATTTGTTCCAATTTCTAGGTTGATGCCTGCATTCAGTAGGAAAATCTGAGATGCTCATTAGAGATGAGCCTATCATCTTATTAAATATGTGACATGGTTTGTTGTGAATTAGGACCTTTGCTCAGTCAGGCATTCATGCCACTCTTCTGTGCGGCCCATTTCTGATCTTTACAGAAAATTGATGGATGTCAAGAGCAGAAGACTTGGGGTCCTGCGTCCAGCTCATCCCAAGAGCGGATCAGCAACAGCACATCTCGTGGAGCCTCAGCTGATCCCACAAAAATACAGCAGTGCTGGCTCTGAGGGAAAGTGGTCTCCCATAGGCCACAAAACAAGGCATAAGGAGATGTTACCAAGCCTGTTCTCCTGTCTTCTGAAGTACTGAATGTGCATAGGGGAGTGACTGAAAGTCATCTTTGCCTTTGGGATAGAAGCACTGACCACTGAAACCAGTGGCCACAAGCAGAGCCGCGCTTGCCGGACTGGTGCGTGGTTACATAAGCACTGGGGCTTCTCAGCAGCGGGATTTATTTATAAAAAGTCTGCTGAATAGCTGGTTCTCAAGTGGATGTACTATTTTCTTCATAATTGATAGTTTCTAATACGATTTTTTTTTTTTTTTTTTTTTTTTTAGGGGGGGGGGGGGTGTNTTGTTTTTTTTTTTTAAATTTTTAGTTTTTAAATGTATTTTTTTTTTTTTTTTTTTTTTTTTTTAATGGGGGGTGGGGGAGGCTAAGGAAGGAGTCCTGGGTTGCAATTTGTTTAGCCCAGTCAGCCACGCAGACTGGTAGTTAGCTATTTTGGGAAGCTAATGCATAACAGTGTGCTCCTTCTCTCTCAATAGCTGTAAATGCAGGAATGGACACCGGAGCGTATTAGGTGTATTAGGAAGATTTGAGCAGTTCTGGGTTTGAGCAAACAGTCTGAGTTGTGCTGTGGAAGAAAGCGAGTAACTGTACCCTGAACTATCATAAATTCTCCCTGCAGAGGAAGCCTCAGCACATCTTTCAGATGTGTTTGCCTTTTTGATTGTTGATAGCCAGTTTGTCCCACTGGGCTGTAAGCAACTCTTGATCTCCAAGGATAAAATTTCAAGACACGATGTGGTGTTGCTGGAGAGCCAGAAGAGTCTGTGCAGCCAAACCGTGGCCAAATACCTAAAATGTCAAAGTCCGTTGGCATTTCCAAAGGCGTAAACAGTTTGAATACCACTACTTTAAATTTTGTTTACTGAAGAATCTGATAGTGAAGCTCTTCAACCATTCCTTAGATTATGTTCCCAAGTGTATAAAATAAGTAGTTTTATGCTCCTAGATGCTCTGTTTTTCTTGTTTGTGGATTGTGGAGAAACACTGAGTTGGGTAAGTATTAAAATAACAACTGGCAATTTTCCTGGCTCAGGAATGTTTTCTCCCTCTTAACCTTCAGCAAGCACATGAGCACAAGTGGTTTTATGGTGAAGATCTTAGGTATGTCTTCAATCACTCCTTTTTCCTGATCTCTCTCTTTCTCAGCTGAGTCTTGTGCTCTGGAGGTTTCTTCAGCAGTCTGAGGGCTCTGCACCATCAAAGCACTTGGTGCAGCCACTGGCTTGAGCCTGGGAGCTTTGTGCACGCAGTGATTTGCTCCCACGGACCCAGAGGCCATGCATCTTCCGTACATCTGACTGGTCTGTCAAAATCGGGTTTGTTGACAGTGTGAGCTTAAAGAATTTCAGGATCCTCAGTGTCAGCAGAGTATTTCTGTCACTAAATGTTTTAATGGTGCTCTGCAAATCATCTTTCAGCTGGGCTTCTACTTAGGAGTAAACTGTTGGAGCTGCAGGCTGAGCTGGGTGTAGCAAACGCAGGGATGTATTGCTTTGGAAACGCAGGGACGTATTGCTTTGGAAATCATCCAAGGAGCAGTTAGAATGGCAACAGTCGACGTGACTCATGGGCTCCTACTGTTGAATCTAGGCTTTGATCACTGAAACACATCACCTGTTACTTAATGAGATCAGTTTCTGTTTAGTAAGTTGCTACACTCCGTTGTGAAGGAAGACTTTGAAGTTGAAAGCAGTCCTGCTGGAGTCCTAGAAACTTCTCTTAAGACGTGACCAGTCTGCCACGGTACTTCTGCTCAGAGAGGCTCCTAGGATCTGTCCAGCACAGCCAGTGTCTCCAGCATAAATGTTCAAGAATCATTAAGGCAACCCCCCCCCCCGATATTTTGAACTCGTGGCAGGTAATCATGGGCTTAAAACTCATGAGTATTGTTTAAAATGTGAGGTTCTTTTTATTGGCCTTTTAGATTTTCTGATCCATTTTTTTCAAACTTCGTTGCTGGCATGATTTTCACGTAACACCTGACTGAAGAGCTCTCAGGAAAACACAAGCTATAGCAAATGAGATGCTTGAGAAGTTCATTGGGACTGGTGCTAAGTCCCACCACCCACTGAAACAGAACAAGGGAAATTAAAAAGGGAATCATTATCATGTCCTTTCCTAGAATTCTGGGGTTCAGATAGGATACAAGTGAGAACTGATGTGGAGCCAAAACATGCATTTTCCCAACTGCTGCACGAAGGGAAGATTAAAAATGTGTTACTCTCTGTGACCTATGTAATGTGTTGCTTGCTTGGTGCTGCTTCAACCAACCTTTAAAAACATGCAGGCTGCAGCTGGTGGACTACCTTAGACTAATGCTGCTCCGCTTCACACAGCTATTTGTGCAACGCTGCGGAGGAGTGGGAGAGTCACCACTTACTGAGTGCTGGCTAAGAGGGGGAGTGATGCACTGACAGATTCCAGTTCTGGAGTAATCAAGGTTGCCTTCCAAAAACGTTTTTAATGGGAGGTGATGCTCACTGTAAACCTGGGAGAGTTTTTATCCCTGTTATTTTTGCATCGTGCTTAGGCTGCCAAGTCAACCTTGTTTGGAGAATGCTAACTGTCACATAGAAAATCTGGCTTATTAAAATCTTCAACATGTTTATGTTGAGGATACTTTGGGGGGATAGTGCAGCTCCACTGAATCAGTAAGAGACCTCTGGCTGAGTTCTGTAGGAGCAGATACACCCTGACAGTATGATGCACTTTCTCCCAAGGGGAATCCTTTAGCCACCTTAGCAGGGTTTGCAGACTTCTGAACTTTTGTTGATGAAGATTCACATGACGCTTCCGCACAGGGGCTGGTTGGTGCACCTTGGAGAATGCCTAACACGTGCAGGGCTCTCACGGAGCTTCTGACTGTGGTGATGAGGTAAGTTCAGCTCAATTTTCTTCTGAGGGCTGATGTGAAAGTTACGTGCAGGGAGAAAAAGGCTTTAATTTTGAGTTTCCCTTCAGAACTCACCTTTGCAGCAGCAGTGGGGTGAGGCAGGGTGGAGAAGGCTTGTTGCATACTCCATGTTCTTGCAGGCTGTCTGCTCCACTGGTTTTTTTGCATGTGACGAGCAGAATGAAAATGCCATATATAATCTGTTCTGTCTACATGCACTGGTACCTGGGAGATACATGGCCAAGGAAAGTGTAAAGAGCAGGATGTTTGTTATCTTATTAATGCATGGGCATCATTCCCATTCTCTTGCTCAGTGAGTGGGAATGTCGTGAAAGAAATACACTCACTCCTTAAATGTCGAGGAGGCAGGCACCTTAGAAGTGCTAGGAGCCATAGCACCGGGGTGGAGGGGTGAATGGGGCTGAGCATCCTGTTCGACAGTAAGCGGCTCTAGCCACGGTCATAACAGACTACGCTGGGTGAGAAGTGTGATGGAGAAGGTTGTCAAAGGAGTAAATGGTCTGCCTGGAGAAGCTGAAGGGACTCACACTAAGTACAGGCCACAGAGGTGTATAGGAATGTTGGGGGGAAAAGGCAAAGCGCACCCCCCCCTCCTGCCCTGAAGCCATCTGTATGTTTGCACAGGGGAGCACTGGAAGCGGCTGGTGGGTATGGGTCTGTGCCCAGCGTGCTGAAAGTGTAGACACAAGACTTGTGCTGTGTCAGCATGCTGGAGGAGAATCAAACCAAAATTGTTTGATCTTCCAACTTGCTAACTATGAGGCAGGGTAGGATATTGCAAGTTGTACCAGCCACTGGAAAGCCCAAATGGTTTGCTTTAGTAATCCCTGTAATCCCCTATAAATAATGCCCTCCCCTATATTGATGAAAAAAATTACGTAACAGCTACACCCAGCCAAAAGGGAAAAAATAAACGAAACAAAAAATGAAGTAGTGCACTCGTGATGCTGGTCAGATTCATCTGAGCCGCATTAGGAGAGCTTAGGATTCCTGCCAAGAAAGGAGGACTATCATCAGGAAGGAAAATCTGCATAATCTTGAGCTGGAAAAGTAGTTTTCAAGAAATTCCAGATCCCAAGACTTTGTTTGTTATGCAGGATGCAGGCTGAGCTGGAAGGTGGAGGATCTGTATGTTGGGTCACCACGCTCAGCTCCTCATTCATGGGGACTTTCACCCTGGGGTTTCTACACTTAGTAGCCTCCAGGTCAGTAGTGGCTACCTCCGATTTGATGTGGTGGCTCTTCCATGTTCCACATGTGCAGAGAAATTGCTATTGGCTTGCTCTGGCACCCTTGTTAAGCTTCACTGAAAAGTGATTTCGTGGATCAGGAGACAGAGCTGTGAAGGGTTTCTCTCCCCATGCTGGATATACTGGCAGAGCTGCTGAGAGATATTTGCACTGTGGCTGAAGGAAACTTTATTCTCTGATTAGAGAACTGCAAAAGGACCATCAACTGCTGATTGATGGGCCCAAGATTTGGCTTTAAAAGATGTGTGTGTATTTGTTCAAGGTATGCTTAGATGCTTGGGGTTGTCCGGAGATCTTACTGTGTATCTGGCTGTTCTTTGGCTTGCAGTCCGCAGGAGTCGCCTGTGATTGACAGAGTTGACAGCAATGCCCATTTGATGGATCTTGGGGTTATGGCATAGGGGTTGTGGAGTGCACAGAGAGACATGGCTAATAAGTGCTGGTGCTGCACCTGCCTTTCTCCTTCCTCCTTTCTCCTCTTCTGCCTTAGTAACCTCCTGAGAAGCACTCCCCCACCACCCTCTGCTACTCCTGCCCAGAGACTGCCAGCTCAGCTGCCTGGACTTCTCATGAGACCTGGGCTTAAATGCTGATGGCAAGCCAGAATGAGCTGTGGGTAGGTGGCCTGTGGCAGAGATCGGGGTGTCACAGCTGCTGGTAAATGGGTAGGCCAGAGCTGGAGTCACCTCATGGATCCTCATATGCACCTCCTTCTCCATCCCCAAAACCAAGTGTGTCACCTTGGTTGGACTCGATGACCTTAAAGGTCTTTTCCAACTTAAATGATTCTATGATTCTGTGATCTGAGGCCTCCATGTGCCAGAGGTGCATTCCCACACCAGGTGGCTGGTGCCTGCCCGAGTTGGAGACAGCAATTGGGGTGGGCTTGTCCCTCTGCAGCGCCTTGGCTTTGCAGCTTAGGTTCTGGGGTGGGTGGAGAGGGCTTGGCTGGGACAGGAAGAATGGGGAGCAATAGCCTTGCATGCAACAAAATGGTGTCAGGCCCATGCATGCGGTGCTATGCCCAGAGAGGCTTGTTGCACCGGCTGGCGCTGCTGGGGCTCTGCATGCATGGAGGAAGTCCATGTGCCTGGTGGCAGGACAAGTAGCAAGTGGGACTTGCATCTGGTGCCGGAGCTAGCTGCAGGCCCCCTGCACTGGTGTGCCAGCAGATGTGCGACCTTGGAGGAGACACGCTGTCTCTGGTGGGGCAAGGAGCAGTTTGGGTGTGCAGTGGTTTGGCCAGCCCTGTGTTATCCTGCGGGTGTGTAAGGGGCTTGGGCAGCTCTGGGAAAGCTACTGATGAGGTTCCCACCCTGTCGTACCAGCCGAGGGGCTCCTGTGGCATCCATGCAGACAGTCTGAGGCCAGAGCAGCACGGAGGGTCAGGGAAGGGGTGCCAGGAAGCACGCCTGCAAGACAGCATAGATGCAGCCCATTTTTCCAGTTGAAGAAGGCTGCAGCAGGTTTCTCTGAAGGCTTTCCGTGCTCAGTGGGTGAATCACTACTGAGAAGTGTGGCACTTCTTCTTGTGTAGGTCTGTGCTGCTGGCTTCTCCACAGCCTCCGCTGACACTGAGTAATCACTTGGAGAGGAGTGGGGCCGATGACTGTGAAGAGGATTGTAAATCACAGCATTATAATCACTCCTGCACGTGACATCCTCTTGACCTCTGGGAACTCTAAAAACAGCTGTGGTCTAAAACCCCCAGTTAATTGCATTGTGAAGAGCAAGAGCCCCCTCTGAGTGTTATTATGACTTGAATTACATGGTCCTTAAATACTGGCATTTAAGAAAGTACAATAGTGGTCTTCCTCATGTGAGAATCCACAGAAATGTTATGGGTTCTTTTAATGGTAAATGTGGCCAACCCACTGAAGCCAGTTGGAGTCCAGGGTAGATGGTTTTACCAAAAGTATTTGCTAAGGTATTTTTGTGAGCATGAAAGTTACGAAGTCCAGATGTTCATCAAGGTATCTCATTCTTGCAAACACATGCACATGCTTTGTTTTATTCCTATGTCATTGATTTCTCCTTGGACCTGGGGGAAGAACGTGTGTTTACTTTGCTTGCCCTGTCAACTTGAATCCAACTGCTTACTTTCACAGAGCTAAGCACATACCTGAAGATTTGCAAGCTCAACAACTTGCTTGATGTTATCCAGGTCAAAAAATCAGAGCTTTTTGCAGAGTTCTCCTAAAAGATTTCTAAGAAACATTTCTTGAAAAATAATAGGTTGGGTTTTTTTTAAAATCCTGAAAATAAAGTCTAGCAGGTTACCTGCATACTAGTTATTTCCTCATTCTGATGTCAGTTTTTCCTCAGACCTGGGCGAAAGTAAAAATTTTGGAAGATTTTACTGAGAGTTCAACTATTTTGACTTTGATCAGTGCTAGCAACAGAGTTCTTAAAAAAAAAAAAAAA
>VZTL01012584.1:0-31057 GCA_013400535.1 Scopus umbretta
AAAAATAAAAGAAAAAAAGAAAATATTCCCACTCTCTTGAGGGAGAAGAATGAACTGATTCCAAAAAGCAGAATAATGAAAACCAAAATGCATAAGAGGGAAGAATGTGGCATAAATATTGGCGTTACCTGCAAATGTCTCCCTCTGCAAACAAGACAGTATTTATTCTGTACAGTATGTTGTATCCAGCACTGCACTTCACATTACTCTTAGGATACCCTGTCCGTCTTTACGTTCGCACTGAACCGTGCCCGCGTGAGCAGCGCTGCATCTGTATTATCCACTGGCTGAGTACAGTGCCCATTGAGTGCTGCCCGCTGAGGAGGAATCAGAGCCTGCTGTCCCTTCTCGTGCCATGGACCACCTTATTTCAAGAGCAGCTTCGCCACGAGGAGGCTGATACCTGCAGAGGAGTTGCCTGTGCAGAACTGACGCACTGAGACAGCACAGCGTGCTGGGGTCTGACATGTCCCTCTTCAAACTGGCAGATGAAAGCACAGTGGTCAGTACCCTTGCCACCTTCATCCACTGTGTTATCCGCATCTGCAGTGATCATGTGATGGGAACAGCACATTGATGTGTGCTTATCAAGGGAAGACTGTCATGTGCTTATCAAGGGAAGACTGTTATCTCTGACTTTCTAAGCTTGAAACATACAGGATGGGTGGGAGCTGCAGAAGGACCTGTGTCTCCCACACAATCTCATCAAAAAAGCAAGAGAAAGAGATGAAGAAATGGGTGTTGGGGGGGAATCAGTCTTGGAGCGGGGCCCTAAGGTAAGAGGGTAGGGGCACTACATGTTATTTTTCCATTCATTCCTGTGTCCAGGGCTAAGCAGGAAAAGAGTACTTCATCTCTATTTTCACCTCCATCTCTGATTTTTCCACCTCAGGTATCTGGTCATTCTTAGCTCAGTAGGTTTAATTTGCTGACCTGACATGATCTTTCATGTCGATCCTGGCTTAAACTCAGCAGAAACAGCTTTCTGCAGGCACCAGTGCGAGGAGGAAGCCCTGGGAGAGGTTTACCTTCATCTCTAGAGAGTTTTGGGATGAAACCTCTGGCCAGGGGAGGAAAGGAGAAAGACCACCTGCAAGAAAGATGAGACACCTCCAGGGCAGGCGCAGGGCAGGAGAAGCTCCTCATGGGAGAGGGGCAGGCCTGGATGGAGGCAGGAGGGCCTCCTGCTCCTGCAGCTCACTCTTCCCATGCCAGCTCTGCTCCATCTGCTGGCAAGAACAATGAGGAGCCTCCCACACTGGACTTGCCTGCCAGGATCCAGCTCTTCCTGCGGCTTCCCCAGCCCAGATTCCCTCCATGGCCTCATTTCATCTGCCACAGGGGCCAAGGGTGGGAAGACCAGAGCCTTCCCCAGGCAGAGGAGGAAGAGCAACCCTTTCTCTTGGGTCACAGGATGAAGAACTGCCGTCCCATGAGCTTCCTTCTACTTGTCCTTCTAACATATCATCAAGGTTACAAAGGAGCAAATTAAGTATTGTGCACACTGCGTATTTGCTGTCTGATCTACTGGTTGGGAACCTGATTTTGGTGCTCGCTTGTGGTCAGTCAAGCCCCACTGAAAATGACCTGCAAATCCCTTGAGAATGCATGGCCTAGTGGGATACTGCTGGGGGTGGGATATTGCTGGGGATGGCATGGGATGGCAGCAGCAGCTCCCATCTCAGCAAGTGCCCAGGAAAGCAGGGTGCAGCTGTGAAAGGTATTCAGGGGAAACATGAGCACTTTGGATCTCTGGTTTGCTGCTCAGCACTTTGCAAGGTTATTGTTTTGGCTCTACCCCCATTTTTCCCTTGCCTACTAGGTGTTTAAGAGAATGTGCTGAGGAAAGCTCTGGTCTTTTCAAAATATGAAAGCAACATGGAGAGCATTTGCCATGTATGAATGGCATTGCAAACTTGACTTACTCTTCTCTGTGCAAGGACACGCAGGCTGGAACCCCAGTGCTGTGCTATGCTATGCAGAGGTTTTAAGAATGCTCCCCTGTGAAAGGCAGTGGGATTTTTAGCTCTGGCACTGTTGGCACTAAACCGTTTTTTCTCTTGTCCTGCCTTCTGCTATTGGGAAATCATCTGCACCTGGATTTTGCTTCTCTTTTCCACATGGGAAAAGCATTGTGTTCGTCCTCCTGCAGTCCTTACAGATGGCATCTCTCTCAGCTCTGCATTAGAGGCGGTCAGGTGAGTGGGGTGGGCTGAGGTTCCCCATGTCAGCCGTTCCCTCGGGGAGGGAAGAAGGGCAGCCAGTGTCAGACTGATGTTTACAGAAAGTTTAGTCTCCAGTGGATTTCCCTACTCCAACAAAACAATAGGAGGGTCTGGTGCTATATTATCCATGCTTCCTCTTTATTCAGATTTTATCTGTGAATTCTTGCAAATAATAGATGACTGAGACCATTATTGTTCTGGGAAATAGGAAGATGAAAACATTAGACAGACCTTAGCAATTTCAATGGACTTATTCATGGTGTATTTAGTTATGCAAGTCTTTGCAGAGTCAGGAACTAACAAAATACCTGTTGGAATAAGTAATAATCCTGTGTGTTCACAAAAGCAGCTCTCTTACAGCCCATTTATAATAAGAGATACTGTCTCAGTCAACCAAATACAGAGTTCAGAACAAAAAAAGAAAACAAACATAGCTCCACTCTTAATGCTACAAGATCTCGGGAAGTGATCCATTCCAGCTCTTCTATGTCTCTGCTTTTTTACAGGCATTCTCGATGTAAATTGCATGCTGGTGATTAATAGATCTTCTATCAGTTGAACTTGAACTGAAGTCAAAAGAACATACTCTTTCTTTTTTTTTTTTTTTTCTTTTCTAAACCTGCATTAAAAAAGATTATTCAGAAATCTTGGAATGAAAAGTGCTAGGTCAAAACTCACATTTTTCTAGCAAGTCTATGAAAACTTACTTTAAAAAGCTGCATACTGTAGAATCTCAATTATCCTGGAAGGCTTATCTAGGTTATGGCTTAAGTATGCTATCCATGTGCTACCAGCTTGTTCTAGAAGTGTAAGATGGGCTGTAGTGCCTTGCAAAGCAGCTACACTCTTCTCTGGGCCAGACGGAGTCCAGAAGCAGTTCAATGGTTTGACTCGAGCGAAGAAGTCCTGCAGCCGCCCGCCAGCCCCGCGCAGAGCTGGGCTGTGCCTCAGTGCTATGAGCCACAGAGCCGTGTGGGTCCTCTGCCGTTCTGGCAGGACTCTGTGTCTGCCTCCGCATCACGTCCCGAGCTCTGGGAAGTCTTCTTCATTTAGGAACACTGCCACACGAATGCGCAGAGCCAGCTTTGGCGTGGTGCTGTGTGGAAGCTAGGAAGTCTTCATGGGTACCACCCATCTGTCTGTGGACTAAAACCTCCTGCATTGCTCATGAATTGTTATTTTCCATTATCTAGGACCTTTCCTTCTCCTCCTCTTCACCCCAGGTAAAGGGGAGCTGTTTGTATATCCGTGAGCTTAATACCTATTGGTCTTGGAAGAACTTCTCTGGCTCATTGTACATTAACATTGTTCACATTTTTGATACATATGCAATTAATAAAATCTGGGCAAAACTTTAAAGCTTTGACTATACTCTGGACAGATTATGAATTTTATGTTCTCCATGAAGTATTGTGAAAACTTGCTACCCACAAGGACTAATTACTAAGAGGAGATTTTACAATGAAAGGAGAGCTTTCTCTCCTCTGCACAGCCTTCCTCTCGGTGTTAGACAAACAAACATTCCCATTTAGGCAAATAGGGCCATGCCTTCAAAGGTTTTTTTGTGGGTCTCGTGGCATTTAGCGTTCCTATTGATCTCCCAAATTCAGGACAGCAGCGACTGTGTGAGAAACTTTGCCTCCAGTTTCCAAAAGAAATGCCTAGCTTTCGGGAGGAGATGCCCAAGGCAAAAAGGTAAAGACAAGGTAAAAAAGAACATGCAGTTTAGGCTCACCTTGCACAAGTCCATCAATTCAGGTAAAGGTAGCTTGTGAACTGAAAGCCTGAATGGTGCAAACTAATTCAGAATAAAGCAGTATTAGCATGAAATACATGTCCAGCACAGGAGAGGGGAGTTATGCAAGTGAAGCTGCTCTGCAGCAACTCCCAATGTGGATAAGCCCTTAATTACTTCTAAAATCTCACCATTACTAAGCCATGCTTGTAATTTCTAGAGGCCTTGAGTTTCTGGAACAACTGGAGTATGAGATTCAATTGCATTCACTTCAGTGGAGGATACAGTTAAGTATGGGCATGTTCATAGGCTTGAGGCCAGTCATTAACTAATTGGCGTATGGGAGCATTTAAGTTTTTCCCGTCTGATTTTGCAAAGTTATTTAGCAATACTTGCTTATGAGTCTTTTTTCAATTTTTTTTCCCCCTCACTTCCCAGCAAACCAAACCCTCACCACAATCAGAAAGAGCATTGCAAGTACATTAACTTCCCGTTTTCCCCTTATGGTAGACAAAAATATTTGCTAAGCTTCACTTTTTTTATACTTACATACATATATATATAGGGTTTTGGTTGTTTTTCCTTTTTAAACAATAGGTTTCAGAGTGTTTGTTTCCTTTGCAGCCATGCAAAGCCTCTTTTCCCAGCCAGGGCACGTCAGCGGNGAGGAACTACAATTCCCAGAGTGCACAGCGAGGGGCAGCAGGGGGGAAGCAGGGCAGGGAGCACAGGGCCTTCTGGGAGTTGTAGTCCTGCGGCCTCTGCCTCGCTGCTGGGCCGAGGGCAGCTTTCCAAGCACTTGTCTTTTTTCGTGGGAGGCAGCACCGCTCCCCTCGGGGTGTTGCAGGGCAGCTGCCTGCTGGCAGCCCAACCAGGAACCTCTGGAGGAGGCATGGGAGAAATTTAAAGGGAAGGATTTCCTAGTATTTGCTGTGGAGTTGGAACAAGGTGGGGCTGTAAATCCTGCTGTCCCACCTCAGTCCTCCTCGCCCCATGCTTTTGGCCGGGAGGATTTTGCCATGTCGCTCCCATGGCACATTGTTGGGCACATCATCTGGATTTGGGTTGGCTTGCGGAAACGTCTGCAGCGTTAGCACGTGTGACCGGCCATGTAGGGATGTCATTCTCCCCTTGCAGCTGTGGTTAGAAGTGTGGCTGTGGCTCCTTTATGTAAAGGCTAGTGGGAATAAATGACCATTCAATCTTAGAAGAAGGTGGGGGAGGGAATCCCGCTCCCTATAGGGACTGGAAATGCTTCTCTAGTCAATAAGGGTCTTATAACATCCAGCTTATTCCTGAATTTAAGCTTGCTTTTCTAATTTTTTTTTTTTCCTTTTAAGTTGACTTTCTATGTCTTAGTAGAGAGAAATAGCCAAATACAAATTTTGCATAAGTGGCTGCAAACAGCCTTTGCCTGCAAACATTTCCCTGTTCTAGTGTTTCTGCTGTTTGCTGAGCTGGAGGCAACTGAAAGTCTCAGGCTGTGCAGATCACTACAGTGAAAATCCTTGGAAATCCTTCAGTTTCATGCTGCTGCTTAACAAAACAGCAGCAGTCAGGATAGCGCAGGGAGGAGACACGGCTTTGTGTACTTCATGGGTCAGGTAAAATCACCCTGAATATTTTAGCTGTGATCCTCGAACAAGTAGCTGTCTGGGATGCTGTTGGTACTTAGCCCTGAGTGTAAACTCGCTAGAGAGTTTTGGGAAATACTTTGCACGAGGATGCTCTGCGGGCCTTCCAGGGCTGAATGTACATCACATGGTGACCCCCAATGCACAGGGACTGGGTTCAATGACACAGTTACACCCTGATGGCCCTTTCCTACAAGTAGTTTACCAATTATGCTGAAGACTGCAGATTTGCTGTACTGACTACTTGCAGCCAGTGACACTACTGGTTCTCAGCTACTGCTTCTGGGGTGGGACAGCAAGCAGTGGGCATGCTGAAGGCTGTGGGAGCAGAGCAGAAGTTTTTAGCTAAGGCTACAGATGCAAGACCCTATTTAAATGAAAAAAGTGGAAGCAAAGACAGGAGTCAGTCCTAATAAAGGTCTCACCCAAGAGAAGATGTGAAAGGCAGTTCTTAATTCTGCTGGGAACTGCTTGCCCTTTTAATGGTAATAAAATAGCTTTGCCGTTAATCTCCGCAGACAATGCCAAATGCTGAACAGGTCTGGACAATGAGGCAATTCCCATCCTGCTCGGAGACTTGGCACTTCTGGGTCAACATGAAGGTACGGCTCTTGGGCGTGTTGGGTTTGTGCACTGTGGGCACCAGGGCTGCTGTTGTACGGCAAGGCAGAAAGCTGAAAGCTGACGAGCAGGTGTCCTTCACAAATCAAACACACAGAAATGTTAAACACGGTGCCCTCAAATGGTTACCCATATGGAGGGGATATACATCTAAAATAAGGACGCTATAGCTAATGTTAGAGGTGTTGGTAAGAATTGCTAAACTTTCTGTGAACTAATCCATAACCTTAAAAAAAAAAAAAAAAACAAAAAAACAGCTGCTGTAAGGAGGAGGGCTCGTGAGCTGCTTTTCACATGAAGTTTTTTATACACTTTGCAGACTGCTAGCATATCTGATATTCTCCCTGTTTACAGTATTGGAGACACTGCTAATACAGAGGTAATAGAAAATAATTTATGGGGGCAGTGGCACTGAATCTGAAAACATTCCCTACACATTCAATAAACTTTCCTAAATGTGAGCAGCACTAATATAAATACAGGCCACCATATCTGCATGCAGCCTCGCCGAGTTCTGGGTATTTCCCTTTACGCTGACACCACATATGCCAGCTTAACCCAGGCGATGACAGCCACTGCAGGACTGGCAGCTCTGCCTCCAAAGCAGCAGCATGGCCAGGGATGCCACCAAAAGCCCAGGGTAAGACAAGTGCCTGAGGAGGAGGATGGTGGTGATGGGACCTCCTGTTGCACCGAGCCCCGTGTGGGCAGCAGCAGCGGTGGATGCCTCTCCCTGCTCCCTCCTGGAGGTGAGGGCTGTGTCAGCAACATGTGTGGACCTCCCTTCTCCACCTTTCCCCATCTGCCAGTCAGGCTGCAATGTCTAAAACAGGCATGGATTTTTCTGTTAACCTAACATCAGCGTACCCCCCCCCAAAAGCAATTGTGTTGGTTTTCTTTCCTTTCCTTGTACATATCAGAAGTCAAACAGTGTGATGTGGCTAATGGGATTATATTGACCCACCTCTGCTGTTGCTATTAATATCTGAAGAAATTCCCAAATGCCACAGCCCCAATGATGGTACAGTTACCTGCCTGTCTTTCCCTTGACAAACAGACCGGGGCCTTTTTGTGTTAGCAAGTCCAGTAATTGCTAGTCCAAATTTTGCTCCTTGGTAGTGTTAAGAAGCTAGCAATCAGATTATATACAGAAGAGAATATATAGAGAATATAAATTTTTGTAACAGATAGCAAGTTGATTTGCAATGCCATTTGAACAGTACCCAAATAGCCAATTCTTTTTTTTTTTTTAAAAAAGGAGACGGAAGGGGTTTGGGGGGGAGGTTGTGCCTTTTTCTTGCTGGCTGTAGAAACATAACCTACCCTTTTAAAAAAAAGTGCATTCAGAATCCAACCCCTGTGCCCAGGCTACTAAATTTCAATTGCTGTTTTTATGTCATGATTGCAATTGCAGTAATTCTGTAAAAGACAAGACAAAAGGTTGCTCTTTCCACTTTGTGCTGTTTCCATCCTCCACTTTTACAGCAAAGGTTACCCTGAGCAATGTGTACATCTGTCTGTTCTAAGTGTAGAAATGTATATTATTCATACCTTGTCAATGTATGTGCTGGAAAACAGAAGCTGAATTTATAGCTATATTTCCTCTCTGCCGGGGCTTTTAGAGTTGAGTGTTTCAGTGTTTCCATTATAAACCCCTGTTTTCTGAGGTTTATAACAGTCTTGAAGAGCGTAGCGGTCTTGAACCATAATAGAAAGCATGTAATGTTGCATTTACAATACAGCTGTAACTGCACATTAAGGAGTGTAATCTTCTCAGTGTACCCACAATGCTCCAATAAGGTTAATTGGAGTTACATATACTAAGAGAAAAACAGTACTTTGCCCTTGGAGTTGGTGCTCTCCATCCAGAGGGCTGAGAGCATCGCACAGGGACAGAGTGCATCTACCTGCACCGGGCTTACAAAAATGCCATTCCTTGCTACACCTTTAAAATACCTGTGTGCATCTGCAAAGGCCCCTCTCAGCACCCACTTCCCTCATTTGATGCGTCACTGCTTTACAGACTTGGCCAAGGGAAACCAATGTAAAGGTGACTGGAAGAAACTATATTTTATCAAATGTATGGTGAGGCTTTTGTCCTGTGTGGTGTCTCTGCTGTTTCTGCCCTTGGCTTCTAGTCTTGCATAAATATACATCCCATCTGAAACCCCAGGCTCTTCTCCATTTCCAGTCAGCTTACTCCATCTGGCACCTTGCATTCATGTGTCACTTTGCTTACAAATACAAGGTAAATGAATTACAGTTCATCATAATGTCCCACTGTCCCTGGGCTGTCTGAAGTAGTCCCAGCTCATTTGCCATGCATCTGGGTACTTGCTGGCTTCTCTAGCTAGCCTGAAATGCCACAGACGGAGCAGGGGCTCTTAAGGAGAAAGTACCCCATACGTTGGGGTACCTGTCCAACAGGTCTGGTTCTCTAAGCTGCATGTCTTTCAATGCACCTACTTTAAATTTTTTTGTTGATGGCTGTAGGATTCTGTGCTGAGCCAGAGATCCTATCATGCCAGTTTGGTTGGTGTGTGAGTGGGCGAGTTGGGCGAGGGGGATGTGTCTGAAGGTAGTGGTGTTCTGAGCTAAAATGAATACTTTAAAATGGATGGTGAGAAAGAAGTTAAAAGTGGACAGTTGCCAGGGCTGTTGGCCATGCTTATACTAGAGCCGATTTATTATTGCAATTGCTCACTTGAGCTTGTTGGACTTAGTTGGCTGAAGATAAAGAAAGCAGCAACAAGTTCAGAGCAGAAAGAAACTTCTAAGAATTGTTTAAAATCCCCCCTGCCCCACTGCTGAGGCTCTTGGAGCTTAAAGATTTTGTTAGGTTCTGTGGCTAGTACAAAGCGGTCCTCTCAGATTGTCACAGAGCCATGGTTTTCCATGAACTTTAGCTCTGATCAGCAGCCAGTAAAAAGATAAAGTATGATGGCTAAAAGCTTTGTTCCATGGATTTATTATTATTTTTTTGTATTTCAGTGAAACTGGGAGGGTTACATACTTCGTTTCTGCACTAGCCCAGCCACAGTCTAAGGTTGTGCTTATCTGCTACTTGGTAGAAGGCAGCAGAAAGTAGGAGGCGGGTAGGAGGCTGGACTCACTGCGAACCTTAGGCTGAGATCCCATCTACACTTCAGTCTGAGACAGTAAGTTAACATGAGTGTCAGCAGGGTTGAAATCCTGTTGAGACTAAGTTTTTCTTGCTGTTTCAACTCATATGTCACATTATTTAGTCTTCCACTTAACCTCTCTTCCCATGGCTAGCAGGTCAGATTATTGGGTTCATGCCATTTTGCAAGTATTGCTAACCTCAAACATTCAGAAATCAGAAATTTACTCCCAGATTCATGAGATTGCAGGAAAAACATGCACTTTTGTAATTGAGCAATTAAAATAGTTTAATCAGTGTTTTAGCCTTGGTCCTTTGAGTTTCACAGCTGCGGAACAGTTCTTTCCTTGCTTTGAGGGCTTGACATCTCTGCCCCTAGTAAAACCTGTGTTTGTCATAATTGTACAAATGAAGAACTAGTGCTTTAGCAAAAACCTGAACTAAGCCAAGACTTCCAGTAAGAACTCAAGATTTGGAAATGCTGGTTTTGTGGTTGTGTAAGTTGTTTTTTCACTTTTTTCTGCCCCCTCACCAGTTATGCATGTCAGTGTTACAACATATCTGCTGAGAATGAGAGAGCTGGAGGGATTTCTCATTTGGTCAATTAGTGTACAAGGGGTCAGCAGAAAGGACTGCAGCAAAAAAGCAATGAATGGGAGAGCACAAAAGGCTGAACTAGAGTAAAGCCATCTGTATGTTACACGCGCTCTTCTGCAGCATGTAAGGGGCTGCAATTTGCACGTTAGTTATCTGTGCTCCCTTTCATATGGGTAAGAAGGCCCTTGGGAATATTGGGCACAATCTACGAAGAATTATTAATCATGTGATGCATACATTTAAGCACTGAACATCCCCTGGATAGGGGCATGAGTGAAGATAAGGCTTTGTGATGTATTTTATATCCCCCTAGATTTGCCCCACAGTGTGAGGGTATTATATGTCTTCCTGTCACAGCTCTGTGTGCTCCAGTGCACCATACATTTTGTGTTCTTACTGCTATCTGAAAATATCAAGCATGGTTGTTCTCTCTGCAGTTATTGGCATTTTGAAATATTTATCATGGGGAACATTTTCAAAAGCAAGAGAGGCAATAGGGCACCAGCTTCCCACTGCCTGTCTACAGGAGTCAGAGCAGCATTACCAAACCCTGCACCTGGTGTCCTCCAGGAGAACTTGTTCCATGAAGGGATGTTTTTGCAGCCTAAAAGAGAGGCTCTGTGGATGCCGCTAAAGAATTGCTGAAGAACCAAGATTGGTCCTCAGTGGTTACTTTGAACTGCTAGGTTGAGTCTCTGCAGTTGTACTGCCTTTCTACATGTGGATGCAGACTAATAGTTTCTGGGCTTCTTGAAGTATGAACACCATTACTGTGGCAATAATATTAGTCTGACTTGTTTGATTTTGACCTATCTTTTTCCTTTGTGCCAGCTTATCACCTTTTCTGTGCTGAGCCTAGATGGTGGTAGTACCCAAGTTGTAATGCCTGTCTTGGTTTTGGCATGTTTGTATTGTCTAATCCATTGTACATTCTTTTGCTCTTTCTTTTTTGCTTTCTTATTCATCTCAGAGGGATAATTGCGTCCAATATCTCTGATTTTAGACAGTTAGAGATAAAGTGTAAAGGCAGAGCTGATAGTGCCCACAGTTCCCAGATGAGACCTGATTCTATCATTCTTGGTCAACCTATGGGCCATAACTCATGGGAATGTTCTCTGTTCACATCTGTGGGGCTTCTTCTGGAAACACATGCTATTTGAAAAAAACCAGTGGTGGTCATCAGGTGAAGAATGCTTCTTTACTTCATCTGAGGTTCAAGGTTTTTGTGACTTATGGTGCTTTCCCCCTTTTGTCATTTTGAGTTTTGATGGGGTATTGATAAATGCATTGTATTAGTGTATTTACTCTTTCAAATATCCTGCTCCCTTGTGTCTGTCATTATCTTTTTATTTGTTCCAGGCCTTAGTACTGAGCCTGTCAGGTCCCTGAGGGCACCAATAGATCTTAATTGTCCCAATTGGCCTCACCTGAGATCCCCCCCAAGTACACATACACAAGTACACATACACCATGACATGGTCATGGGCCCGGGAACCCACTGAAGGTTGGGTCTGGGGTTTCAGTTTCTGACTGGACCCCCAGTCGCCCCTGGTTCTGGCTCACCCCTTGCTGTGCCGGTGGACCCTGTTACCTGCCTCCTATGTTCAGCCTGGTGGGCCTGCAGTCCTTGGAGTAGGCTGGTCTAAGTGGGGGCTCCCCTCAGCTCCCACCCCATCCCCCATCCTGGCCCAGGCAGCCCATCTGCAGGTCACGTGTGCAGGCTGCTGATCGTCTGTATCAGCAATCTGGTGCTTTTGAAAGAGGTACTGAGCAGCACGTTCATCCAGTTTTTGGCTTGTCCTTTTCACAAGCAGAATGCAGGGCGGATGGCTGCAGCTGTCCTCCCATGACAGGATGGTCAGATTTGCCTCTTCTTGGCTGCTCTTCTCCCCTTTGTCCTTTCTATTTGTTCTTCAACTCCCCTTCTCCCGTTAAGGCAACTCAAAAGATGCAATGGCCAGGGTTTCTCCAGCTGGCCATCCAGGAGCCATTGCACTGCTCTGTGCAATGCTGATTGCTGTGGCCAATTGCCTCCAATGTGGCTACCCTGCTTTTAAGGAGGCTGTGTGTAATCTTTCTCTAAAGAAATCTCTTTGTATCATATTGAAAGGATTCCATGATAAAATTATTGAACTGCGAATTGGAGAGATAAGGTGGGGAATGTGGTAGCTACAGATAGCACACTGAGCTCTTAAAATATTTCCGCTAATTGGAGAATACCAGCCTTCTACATATTCTTATTTGCAAAGTGCAGAGAAAGACTGGGCTTTATATGTTTTGGTGTCAATCCCATGAGCTAATGGATGAAAGAGAAGTTGATAAGCACCGTTTAGTTAATTAAGTTATAGAACAAGGTGCTTCTGTTAAGTTTTTCACAGTTCTTTTGACCTGTGGTCCAGCACTGAAACAGAGTTTGGAGAATTCAAGCCTTGAGTTTGCTGTCTAGAGTAGCTTTTCAACCAAACAAAGAAGGTTCAGTTTTTTTCATGGTGTGTAAAAAATGAACTTCAGAGAAGAAATTATAACTTACTGGTTCTTACCATGATATTGTTACAAAGGCAAACGTTTATACGTCTCTCTGCAATTACAAGACTAGTCTAGGCAGGGTTCTTTGGCTTTTGCTGTCAATGTGGAGCTATTGATCCATGAACATAAATCCTTACTTATCTCCAGTCAAGTTTATAGGACAATGAAATTATAGGATTGCTTGAATCAATCAATGTTTCTAAAGCAAGCTATAGAAATATAAACAAGTTACCGATTATTTAATAAAGGCAATTTGCTTAGAAATGCCTGGCCATGGGCAGCAGATGTTACATTAATTTCTGCTTTCTCTGGAATTTCATTGGGGCTGCAAGATCTTAATGTCACTATTAGCAAAGGTAACTTTATTTTAGAAACTCATTCTGAGCTCTCACAGCAAGAGGAAGAGACTGTCATTCCTTTTGACCACAAAATCTGTGCTATTTCTAAGTGGAGTTCTTTGAAATAAGTAGGATATCTCACAGCTTGTTGCTTTAGAGGGGACCCAGTGCAGTGGCACTACATTTAGTTAGCATAATGAGTTTTTTAGCCCCTGTGATATTTACTGAGTTTGAAGTACCATAACTTTTAGTCGGCTAAGATTAAATTTGTTAGTGAAGTACAAATTTGCATAATATTTTAGGTTTCCTAGAATTTTAAGCTGGGTGCCTGTTTTCTGAGAAGCATTTAGGTTAATATAACCAGATTCTTATTTGGGGAAACAATTTAAGTATAAAAGTGTGTCTTTCTGTTTCTCAGTAGGAAGTGTCATGAAAGTGGCTTCCTCAGCATTGTTTCACAGTTACCCTGTTTGCCTTTCAAGATTCAGTTCATTGGAGTGATTTTATTCAAGGTGGTTCAAGAATCTTCCATGAGCCTCTGGTGTCCTTTTGGTGCTCCCATCCATTTTGAATGCAGAGCCAGATCTTTATAAGTGGACTCCAATGCCTCAGTGGTCTGTCTGTTGAGTAGTTTGTCATAGTTTATCATGCAGGAGTACAAAATCATCTGATTAATCTGCCTGGTCAATCCTTGAACAGGGATAGTAATAAAGAAGTTGTAGATAGCCACTGTAAATGCCTCTATTCCAATACATTAATATCCCCAGTACTTTAGCTATTAAGGTTTTTTTAAATATAAAAAAAATCTCTGTGAAATATGCCTTTGATCTTTTTGATTGGTCTACCTTAAAGATGTTAAGAATTCGTTTTGGCTTTGGAAAGATTTTTGTCTTTAAGATAAATTAATATCATACATACTTACACAGTTTTGTACATGGGCTTTGTTAAAGTTTATACATAAACTAGTCTCTGATTAATCTCATGGGGTTTTTTAAGCTGTTCTGTGGTATTTCATTTGCAGTATTTTGTTGCTGTGCTGTCCATATAAGCGAATTTCCTTGATCTGAAGACTACAAATTTGTATAGAGAACTGCTATAAAATTAAAACTTAACACCTTTGTAGGCTTCCTTCATATATCATAAAGTTGGTGTGGCTCAGCCTTAATTAGATTGTTATAGACCTAAAACATACGAGGTAGAATAGCATGAAAGGAGTTGAATTTGGTCATTAGCAGGAGTTCATGGTTAGTATAGCCAGTTAGTCATTAGCCTCTGATATACATGAGACTACGTTTTCCATTTGATATGCTTTGAAGAGAGGTCAAAATCCTTAACATGGTTTAGGTCTACTGAGAAGGTCTATAATCGGCTTTTTAATAAGTTCATGTCCGAATGATACTTGTGTGTGTCAGGCATTGCTGAGGCTCATTGCCACACTTGTATTCATTCTGAAGTTGATATACATTGTTTTGGAGAAGCATTTACAGAAAATATTCCTGGAGTTATAGCAGACAGGGCTTTAAGGCATGAAAGTTTCCTGGACAACCTGGATTGCCTGTGTGTTGATTTTTTTTTTTTTTTTTCTTTTTTCAGTGGAGGAACACGTCAACTTCTTACACTTTGAATGCTGTAATGTACTTCCCTTTTTTAATATTTACTGCTGCAAACAGCCACACAAGGTGAAGCTCTGGCTGTTTGGGATTGAAGTGCTTCTGTCTTGCTAGGTCTGCCATTTGCTGGGGAGCTCCAAGGCTGCAGTTACAGTAGTGCTGGGGTTTGAAGGATGAGATGGGTGTCTTGAGTGTAAGTTTGTGTTGAACGTGTTTTTTGTTGTTGTTGAAGTTTGTGTTGAACAAGGTGGTGATCTGTGGATTTTACTTGCTATGGAAGAGAAGTGTTCGGATGGCACTGCGTCAAGGAGCTGTGAACCTTGGTAGATGCAATCTTGAGTGAAGCCTTGTGGAAGCAAATGAAGACAGTGCTGCTGACTCACAGCAGTCTGACAGGAGAAGGCTCTCTTCCACTTCTGCATGTCTCTGGCTTCCTCCAGCATGCAGTTAGCAAGGACTTTGTATCTGTCTCTGTAGTACTTTGATAGCATTATCATAATCAACCTGACCAGTGTGGCTCCACAAAAAGAACTGGGAGGTTGGTGAAAAATATCTGTACTATTAACTAGTTAATTAGGATGGTGTTTCTCATGTTAAGGATCTGTAAAGAGAGAAGAAACACTGGACGAAAAAGTGATAAATAGCCTGTTTTCATTCTGTCTGCATCCCTGACTCCTTTCCCCTCCACCCCACAAAGCATCATGCGGATTTTTGTGACTCTCTATGGAGCTAGATCCTTACCTCTGGGATGATAACTGCCAGCTTGTGTGGAGTGGGTGGGTGTGCTCCAGGTAGGTTTTACAGTCAATGCTTCAAGCTGCCCTTCTTAATGGTTGGAGGTGCAGAGTTAAAACCCTTTAGCAAGAAACAGGTGCCAAGGCTTAAAAAACAAAACAAAAAGAAAACCCTAACATCAACAACAGAAAAGGATGGTTGTTGTTGTTGGGAGCTTGATTATGTGTTCTCTTCCAAATCGGATGCTGATGTGAAAGCCTGTTTTCTTTCATAATGTGTGTGTTTAAGAACTATTTATCCCACCTACCTCCCAGTGTGACTAGGAAAAAGGCTCCAGTGTGCTTTTTAAAAAACAAGTGAGGTCTGTACTTGACTCCATGTTTGCTCATAGGAGTTTTCCCATTGACTTTAATAGGAGGGTATCAGTCGTCTATGTGCAGATAAACATGTCCTTTAATTAAAAAGCCAAGTAACTTAAAGCACAGTGAAATTGGAATATTATTTCTTACCTTCTACACTTGTGGTAATTTGGTTTCTTTTTTGAAGAGACTTTAATGCATATGGATTTTTTTTATTATTTTTTTTTTTTTTTCCTTAAAGTCCCACAGGATGAGTTGCTAGTTGGGATTGGCTTGTGCCCACTGATTAATTCCTTGCATCACTGGTCGTGAATCTTGTTGCAGTTGTTCTTGGAGGACTTGGAAGCAGCAGCAGCAAACCAGCAGAGCTGTTATTGACCCAGAATAGCAATAGCATTTTTAATACAATAAGCAAGGTTTTCTGCGAACTACTGTGCTGTTCTGTGGAGCTGATGAGCTGGTTAACACCTTTTACTTATTCTGCAAGGATCTGAGGCTGGAAGGGAATTAATGCAGTTGTGAAGCACAGAGAACCAAAATAGCAGTGATTCAGTTAGAGTAGAGCCAAATCTTCTTAAAATTAAACTCCATTGTGTTAGAGACTTTACTTTTTTGATACCTATATTATTAACTTCTCTGATAAGAGCTGAAAATGTAATACAGTGATATTGGAGAAGCCTTGCACATTAAATCTAAGCTATTATCTTGGGGTTGTATAAGAAGAAACCACTCTTCATCTGGTATGTTATGGGAATCAGGTGTTGCAGAATTTCTGTCTCTCAAGGTTACCATATAATTCACAAAATTAGTTTTTTGGGTGGTTTTGATTTCTTTAACTTTCAAATAGGCTGTATGGAATACGTGGGAAGGCTGCAGTACATATATGGGTATTTCTAGTTTCAAAAGTAACAAACAATACCAGACAGGAGAATTTTGTCATGGGCAAGAGGGTTTACTTGCAAGCTTCTGCTGAAACCGCTGAAGTTTTTTTTTTTTGATCATGGCATTTGGTAACTTTGTGTAACAGGTTGATAGTCTTCTCTCATAGAAGTGCTTCAAGGTTTGCTTTCTGCTTGACTTTAATTGGACTGGATCAGATACTTGAAATAGGATTGAGGTTCGCAGGCAGGAAAATACAGAAGAAAGCAAGGAATTCATATACTGCGGACAAACCATTTCCTGAACTGCAGTCAAAGCTTGACTGTTCATGTGTAGGTTGTTCAAGGGAGTGTGACAGCTTGACTGTGCCACAATGCAGAGATAGTAGATGTTAACTCTGATACTAGAAATACAACGCAGGGGTAGCCAAAGTGTCGCCAGAGAGGCTAGTTAATGGTACCTCCAGAGGGGGAACTGCATTGATCCAGGAAAATTTGCTGTAGTACTCATGAACCTGAGAAGATGCAGCCAAACGGTGCTGTCTGTGTGGGTTACCTGGTGTGACAGATGCTGACTTACGGGCCCTGGTACTACAGTTGGGTTTTTCTGCTCATTAGTTTTTCTTTCTCTGTATGTCTTCTAGTAGTCACATTAGAAGAGCTTTCCTCTAATTCCTCCTTTTAGTTGTGATAATTTGAAGTTTACTTTGTTCCATTCTTTTAAGGTATAACCACTTTGGAGATTAAGTGCTAATGAAGTTCTGCGCTGCAGAAATGCTCTATTTTTGTTATTTCAGAGAATGCCACTGTTTGTATGCCAGGACACACCTGAAGGGTCTTTATATTCTTCTTACATGATCTGTACTATGGTCAGGTTCTCCCCCACCCCCTCTTTCCCCAGTTTCCCATACTTGATGTCTAAAAACCTATGTTGCGGTTTAACCCCAGTTGGCAACTAAGCATCACACAGCTGCTCTCTCACCCTCCCCTGCCCCGGTGGGATGGGGGAGAGAATTGGGGAAAAGAAAAGGTGAAAACCATGGGTTGATATAAAGGCAATTTAATAGGATAGCAGAGGAAGAGCAAATAATAATAATAATAATAAAAGAATATACAAAACAAGTGATGCCCAATGCAATTGCTCACCACCTGCTGACCGATGCCCAGCCCGTCCCCGAGCAGCGATCGCTGCCCCCCGGCCAACTCCCCCAGTTTCTATACTGAGCATGACACCATATGGTATGGAATAGCCCTTTGGCCAGTTTGGGTCAGCTGTCCTGCCTGTGTCCCCTCCCAGCTGCTTGTGCACCTGGCAAAGCATGGGAAGCTAAAAAGTCCTTGACTGGTGTAAACACTACTTAGCAACAGCTGAAAACATCAGTGTGTTATCAGCATTGTTCTCATACTAAATCCAAAACACAGCACTATAGCAGCTACTAGGAAGAAAATTAACTCTGAATTAAGCTGAAACCAGGACAATCTATTCAACAGCACTGATGCCTCAAGCAATGGGTATGTAAATATTTATTGGCATGACAGTCAACAGCAGTGGTGGGAGGGGGAGGAAATTGCTACATCCTACCATTCAGGGAACTTTCAAGTTCTCTCTCAGAGAGTGCAGTGGATGAGAACAGGAAAGGTTTGGAGTTGACTTGATGTGTTTTTGCTCTCTTGGTTCCTGTTTTGTTGCAGATGTCATTCATATAGCTGTGGAAGGCTTTATCAGCTCTTGAGGAAACTTTCCCCTGCAAACACACTCACACCACTCAAGGCTGGAGCTGTAGTGGAGGAAAATGGAGCCTGTAGATCTCCTGGCATTTGCCTCCACAGAAATGAATAGTACAACGGCTACCCTGGCTTTGCTGGCAGTCTTCCTGGTTCTGCTTTGTTGGTAAGTGCTAACAATGACATGGGCTGCATATCAGACACAAAGCCTACTGAAGCTCTCCCAACATTTAAAGTCTTTTATTCCTAAGGGGAAAACGGAAGATCATTGGCTAGAAGGGACACAGAGGGGGAGTTGGTTTGGATGCAGGTTGAAATAAATATTCACAAAACTCATGATACTTTTTAGAGAATTCCCTCCTTGCAGTATTTTCTTGTAAGTGCCTTACCAAAAAACTGCTGACAAAAATTGTCTTCAAAATTAAGAACTTCTTATTGTTGGTTTCTTATTAATTTCTGTAGGCTGCAGGAACATTAGTGCAGGTGAGAAAGAAACTGAGTATTTTTTGCAGGGTCTTCTTGGACCTTTTCTCTGTACTATACTGCACACTTGTCCCTTGCCAGGTTTCTGGCTTAAGGGTACAGACACTTCAACTGCTGCTTGAATTTCCTCTCTGGTTCTTTCCTCACTGAGTAGTGGATACAAATCGGAATAACAACAGGTTAGCAGAGTAGGCATTGCAATGATCTGTGCTGAAATGAAAAAACCCCACCCTGTCCGGATAATGTATTTCAGAAATTAAAGTAGTTGAACTGGGAGTGTTTTTCTGACTGTTTTTACTTTAATACCTCTGCAAATCCCGCCTTCCAGTCAACCAATGTTTTTTCTCATTTGTATGTGTGTTCAAGAAAAAGTTTCAGGGATCATGGTAGCAAAAGGACCTCTGACAGAAACCCAAAGCTAATCTAGAAGAGAACCATGTGATGGCACCATGACTTTAGCACATCTTTGTAGCAGTGTAAATGACAGATCACTTCTGCACATATTTCTTCATTCTTTGACGCTGTTGAGCTTTGTTCAACTTCCTTGTATGTCAAGGGAGGGTCTAGAGAGAGTAAAAAAGAGTAAAGTCAAGCCCATATTTGTTGTGTGTTGCCATATCAAGTAGGTAGGTGAGCCTACTTTCTTAATAAGATCTGCCCAAATCATCACAAAGGTCCAAGTCCAACTTCCTTTGAATTTTACTGGGAAAAAGAATGGCGGCACTAGATCTTTCAGTAAAACCATGTTTAGCTGCTGACCTGTGAATCTCTGTAAGGGGATGAGAGGGAGGGCAGAGGCACATCCACAGTCCAGAAACGTGGCAGATTGGCATGTGAGATCTGGCCACCTGTGAGACAGTTGAAAGAGCCTGATGCTTCCACATAGTGCAAGATGTGCTGAGGTCTCTGAAGACACAGAACTGCTCCCTGTAAATGTAGAGTACGCTCTGGAGCATGCTTCTCCAGAGCTTCATTTTCTGATTCAATTTAAGGAAGGCTGTTCCTCCCCTTGAAGTGAAGACACGGCAGTTTAGTGCAGAGTTCAGTCTTGCCATAAACAAACCTAGCTCAAATTATAGACTGAAGTCAAAGTTAAACAAAGCTCCTGGCTGTGGACAGTCAGCTGCTGAATTGCATGCCTACCATACAAGTTTCAAAAAGTCTAATTTAGGAGTGAGGCGGGAAATTGCCTTACAGTAGATATATGCCATTCAGTGTTTCTCCTTTCCTGGCTGAAGGTGAGTACTGTGAAGGCAACTGTGAAGGAAGCTGGAGTTTTATATGGGAAAGTGTTTTATACTCTTACCTGCCAATGGTTATTACTAACCAATCTTGTTGATCTAGAGATACAGGTTGATTTTAAGTAAGTAGCTTATTAGATACAGGTGCTTATAGGTCACTCTCCCAATGAGAGGCTGGTGTTTCTTAAACTTTCAGTGAAATATGCTGGGCAACATCTGTGGGCTATGGTAGGTTTGCCTGGTGGCTAAGCTGTTAAGATCCATTTATTTCAGTAAAATGCAGTGCCTGAACCTGTAAGGTTAATGCTTGAAGCACATCTGCAAGTGTAGTGGTTGTTGTTCAAACCTGTCAACCTATTCATTTGAGAGTCTATTTTTTACAAAATTTTTTTATACTGCATGTCTGTTTAAACAAATGAGTAGAAACCAATGCATGCTCACAGCTTCCTTTATTCATGGCTGAAATCTTGGGTTCAAGGAATTATTTAAAGAGTATGAAAGGGGTTGCTAATAGAAATTCAGGTCCCTAATTCTAGAGAATGTTTTTATTACAATCATGTTGCATACCCAATCATCTGGCTCTTCTAGGAGTCAGAAAACACAAGTGTTATGCATGGCAGGAGTAATAATAAAGTAATAACTTCAAGTTCCTTTGACGTTTTCATTCTAAGCCTTATTCTCTTTTTTTTAATAACTTCAGAATTCTTCTTTTTCTAGCTTTTTCTGCCAGCGTTGTATCTTTTCAGAAGGGCAGTCATGGGGGAAGGAAGGAACGAATATTTGCTGTTGTAAATTTTGTTATGGTAGTAGCTTATGATTGATCAGGGTTGGACTGTGTCAACTGTTGTGTGAGTACAAAGAATAGACAGTTTGTCCACCTTGTTGGCTGTAAAGGGCTTACAAGCTAAACAGAAGGCAGTTGCAGGTAGAAAAGAGTTGATAGATCTAACGCACACTAGAATAGTAACATGGTGATGGAAACTGTTGTGTTACTGAGCTATTTCCTTAGCATTGACTTTTGTGGATGGAGATACTCGGTGGTTTAAATGACACCCCTGAGCTGCTGCGCGTTGGCTCAGTCTAGCCTTAGTTGCTGTTAGCATGTGTATTGTAGGGCCAGCTGTGATTTATCATGGTTCAGCTGGCAGGTGGTATCTTGCTAAGTTGTGATAAGACCAATCTCTTCACATTTTTGGGTAAGGTGAGATCATATGAAGCAGGGAGAGAAGCAAGGGTTGATTGGGAAAGGGAGGAGAGGCTGTAGCTGCATAAAAATAAACTTCTAGTGAAGACAGAGTTCTTAGGGGGAACCTTGGATGATTTGGTCATTTTTTTTAGACTGTTATTTATGGTACAATGAAGATCATAAATAACTCTATAACAAATCCTCTAAGAGCACACCTCTGATTTCTCATATATTGTCATCAATGTAATATGAAGGTGATGCTTGTAGTGTATTGTGCCGATTTTAAATCAGTGGAAAATTCAGTGAGTGTAATCTCTCAGTCTTTATCCTCCACATGACCTTAAGCCAGCTGTAAGGAGAGGCTTTTTAAAGTAGTTGATTTAATGTTGGGAGTAGAAAGAACAGAGAAGCTTTTGGGTACATAGTCTCTTCAGATTTGAAATGGGAAGAACAAACCTGAGGTTGCTTTTTTGGTAATCTGTTAATTTAACTGGTGTGCTCAAGCCTGCTTGCTGTCCCCTGTTCCCTCCCCATCCTTACTACTTGCTGTCAGTAGGTCAAAGTCTCCTGCAGAGATCATATCATGGATTCTTCAATGACTTTTGCTACCTCATTGCTACTGTGATAGATGATGAAATTACTGCTCTGCTGACCACAAAAAGACATAATATGGCTAAATACATAAAGTTCAGTAATGCCAGTGGCACAACACTGAGCACTCTTAAAAAAACTCCTGTTCGTGTCCCTCCCACCCCCTGTGATTTCTACTAGCCTGATTATCAGAGCAGTTTCTTCTAGGAGCACTTTCTTTCTCAATTGCAAGTACTGCTGTCTCTATTCGCTTAATCTCGGTGAATCGTAGGTTTTTTTTCAGGCATGAAATAAAAACAAACACTTAAGGGAGGAATGAGGTTAACATTTACAAATCCCAGTGATATTCTCTACTGAAAAATACAGTAGTATATCTATGCAACATATTGTTCATTTTCATTTCAAACATACGCTTAGTTGAGTATCCCATGCTTGGTTGTGGCTGCAAACATTGCTTTGTGTCTTTCTTTTTGCTGTCTGGGAAGATGTTTGATAAAATGAAAGCAGGAGCTTATCTTGCTTTAAAGTTTAATGTACCATAAGCTTAGCATTATGAAGAAGCTGTCACAGCATTCAGATACCTGTGTTCAAACTGGATTATCAACCCCTTGTCTAAACAAACCAGTTTTTTTTTAGAAACATGGAGGTTGGATGGGAGGTGTTTGTTTATGTTTGTAAGATGCATGTCTAATTGCATGCTTTCAAACATAGCAAAACATATACTAGTGGTGTTCTTGTCTGTTTTTGTAAAGCTAAATCATTCAGAAAGATGCCATTTTTACATTGAAGTCATATTAGTGATCACTTGTGTTACCAAAATATATAGAGAGATCGAGAGATTTGGGTTTCACTGGATCTAGATATTGTCCACCCATTGCACAACAAATCAATCCTGACCCGAAGCATTTGCAATCTCTGATCAAAAAGAATGAAAACTAAACTTAGTATTTTTTTTCCTCTGGCCTTAAGCCTAGACATTTGCATACACTTAGATGCAGGAGATACTTAGACATGGGGGACAACATGTGTTAGAGTTCATCAGTTGGTACCATACCTGTACTAGACAACATCAGAAGTTAATCTCAGGAGAGGTAGTATTTTGATACAGGTGACTTCAATACTATCGCTTGTTTGCCATTATTCACAATGTGGTTTTGGAAAGGGCTCTGAAAGAGAAAGTTTAGAGGTAATCTGTCTCCAAATAAAACTTCATTCTGGTTTTGCAGAACCTTGCTATTTGGGTTTGAGTTAGGCAAAACTGAGATCAAATAGATGTCAGGTATTTTTTTTTTTTTTCCAACTGGATGCCACCTAAAACTAGATTTTGCACCATTTTTTGCTTCTCAAAAAATCAGTATTTACAAAAAATGTTTGATTGCTAGAGCTCTAGGCTTATGGTTTGAGTGCAGGTATAGAGTGGGCAGGGTATTCTCCCTAACGCATCCAGATAACGCTTCTGGACAGATCCAATATCAGGCAGTACAAAACTTGGATCCTTTCTGAAAGGAGTACCAGCTGTGGACGGGTAGGCCCAAACTTTTCCAGCTGTCACTGCTGCCGTCAAAGGCACACTTTGCTGCCATGCAAGGACCACTATGGCCAGAAACAGGCCTGAGTATGGAACATCAACATACATCCATGAAGACGTACACCTCTGCTGTCATGTCAGGCTCATTGAGTTGAGAGATTCAGAGAGGCATCCTAATCCCTGGATCTTAAAGCATGCTTGTTTCCCCAGCTGGCAGAAAGCACAGCTCCACAGAGAGCGAGCACGCAGGGGCTGGTGCTCCTGTACTGCTGGTGGGTTCTGCCTGCTGAATGCTCCTTGGTCTTGTACATCCCTCCCACAGCTGTGGCTGACCTCAGAGCTGGGCTCTAAGGTTACGGTCCCTAATGAGTCTTCCCCTATTACAACCTTGTAGCTTCTCAGTTTGCAGTGAACCCCGCATCAGGTTTATGGAGTCAGATGGCAGGGAAGTTTTGGGTTTTTATATTCTGTTAACCCCAGCTGTTTTTTCCTGAAATGGCCATTTTGTCAGTGGAAGTCATTCTGCTTCCCTCCCCTTCATTGAAATAGCTTATGAAAGCTAGAAGGATCTGACTCAACAGGAAATATCAGCAAACTGCTGTTGATGAGAGAAAAAACTAACAGATTTGGAATTGTCTTTGTCATGCAGCTTTACATCAAGCAAACCTGGAATTCCCACTAACGTGTCAAATATAATTTGATCCCACAGCTGTGCAATATACGGCCTCCTCTTTGAGCTAAATCAAGCATCTCTAGGTGAGCCTGAGAAGGAGCAGAGTAAGCTACTAAATTATAATTTGGAAAAGTGCCATGCCACAAATAACTACATACTTTCTTTCTCTGAAAACAAGGTAGATTTGATCATCCAGAATGAAATTCACTCAGTGCCCTGATTATGCCGCTTTTAGGTAAACAAAGTTCTCTTATTTTTTGAGGAGAGGTAGAACAGTTTTCAGTCACTGCTTTTGCAACTTTGAGTTAAATTCTCTGGGATGTCCTCAGAGGCTGTTATAACACCTTGGTTATGCTGACAAATGTAGCTCAGCCTCTAGTGCTGTGCAGCTTTGGTCTTGCTTGCTTGCACTTCACTGCAAAACTCAGAGCCTCTTATGTTCAAGTCTGGGTTGTTGGTTTTTTTTTTAAATTTAGAGACTACACAGCCAGCCATGTTTATTTGAAGACCTTCAAGTGCTTCCTGTTTTTTTTTGCTTTTGTGAAGGTGCATTTTACCCTAACAAATCTGTGTAAAGGAGTAAATCTCCAGCCTATTCTTTCCTTGTGGTCTTTGTTTTTCCCTAAACCTTTTCATGCCTCTCCCTATAAAATCCCTCAAGCACAATTTCTTTTTAGTGTATGGAGATTATAGTGTTAATAGCATGTTAAGGTAGACCTACAAGGATAGGTTAGCTTCCTTTCACGAAACAAGTATATTTACCTGTCTTCTGGCATCATCTTCAGATCTAGTGTCCAATGGAGCACGCTATGAAGCTGGCTAATGCTCAGAAATGCCACCAGGCCAACAGGTGCTGGACACAGCCCTTGAGCAATCCCATTTCTGCTTTCCCTTCTTGCAGGGCTTGGAATGGACTGGGTCTGGTCTGGACTGGGTTGCACAGGCAGGAGTGACTGGCAAGGTGGGGAATTACTCTGGCTGCTCCATTAGGCAGCTTCTGCCTGGGAGTCTGGAGCTTCCTTTAGCTCTTCTGGACTAACACTTTGGTTTTAACTTCTGGTCTGCTGTTTGCCTTGGGGCAGGTTGCTTTGTTTATCTTGGGGATATTCAGGCACCTCAAACTAATTTTGGGTGCTCTGAATTAGCTTGTAGGAGCTCCTGCCTCCATCTACTGACTGTATTAGGAACCTGAGGAACTTGACACACTACTCTTGGTGCACTAAATGGAACTGAAATTAGATGATGAAAGAAGGCAATGTAAACAGTCTCCTTAAAGAGAAGGCTCTGCCTGTGTGAGCAGTAAGGCACTCCATCCCATTGCACAGGGACTGTCTCTTGCTGTGTCCATGCATTTAATTGCCAGGCTCAGAGGGCCTCTCAGAACTGCTGTAATTCCTCCAAACAGTGCCATGAACTCTGCTCTCCCCTGAACCCTAGAGGAACATATTGACAGTTCCTGTGACTGCCCTGCACTGGGGTGACTAGTTTTGCATCCTCATGTGCTCCAAGGGGTGTGGGCTTGTCACTCCACATCTTCCAGATAGTGGACCAAGTGTCCTGCCAGCCTGGCTGTGCTCCTTCTTAAATGGAAAGTTAATTGACAGGTTAGACTTCCTCAGAGTGCTGAAAAGTAAATCTGTTTTTTCCTTTCTCTTGTCTCCTTCAACGCTGCTCCCATCATTAAAAGAAAGTTACCTATATTCCTCTTCACTCCTTTTTGTCTTTGCATCAGGCTTCATCAATAACAATGTTCCGTGTGTTTTGTCCTCTTTACTGGCTCACTGGTAATT
This sequence comes from Scopus umbretta, assembly GCA_013400535.1. Classification (NCBI taxonomy): domain Eukaryota; kingdom Metazoa; phylum Chordata; class Aves; order Pelecaniformes; family Scopidae; genus Scopus; species Scopus umbretta. The sequence goes on from VZTL01012584.1 coordinate 25,597, forward strand.
AATGCCTTTGATTGCCATGCCTTGTTCTTCTGTAGGGAAATTTTATACAGTATTTAATGGAGCTGTCTGAAAACTATTTTAAAATAAAATATTGACATATTATTGAGAGATTGTCTTTTATCAGTTCCCCTTGACATACCCGAAACCTTTAGATGGATTTTTCTATCTGTTATCTGCCTATGTTTGGTTTTGGCTTTTTTCCCCATTGAAAACAAAGTTTACTGTTCCATGAGCTCAGTGTGTGCTAACTGCTGAGAAATAGCCAGCAGAAAAGAGCTCAAAGTATTTTCTGGCTTGGGTCTAGAAATGCCTTTATTTTACTTTCACAGGAGTAGTGGAGGAGCTTCTGAAAATTATGCTCAGTGTCATTCCCTCACTTTATGTGCCATTGATTACACTGGTGATGATTTTTTAAGTTCTGCTTGTTTATTTTACATGTATTTTCTATGGCTGGAGTGACTGTGCAAGTCAATAGGAATACTAGAGTTTTAATGCAGGGGTCATCTATTATGCAGTAAATTCTCCATGTCCATTCCTCTGGTAGTTTCTTCCCTGGCCAGTCCATTCTTTCACGGTTCTGCAGGACCTGTGGGGTTGTTGGGGGAGTTCACTAAGGAAGTAATAAACAAGGGAAAGGGCAAAATCTGTTATATTGGTTTGTTCCTTGGATAGGAAAAGAAGCTGGATGCCCAGCAATGGCTGGAGAAGAACTGGGAAGAATGAGTGGGAACAGAAGGATATGACTCCATATGAATTTGAAGTGGGTCATTACAGACTGAGATCAAGTATGTTTGGGAAAGTTGAGGCTGGAGGAAAGGAGTTGAACTGAGATGTATGTTGGGAGTAGGGCATGTGGGACTGCCTGTATGCTTGTGTTGACAAAGTGAAGTCTACTTCCTTGGAAAGAATAGTTCCTTTCAGCTTGTAGAAACCTTGTGATACTTGTTAAGAGTTGAGGGGTATGGGAAGGGTGAAAAGGCAGTGGACTTGAGAGGAGATGGGTAATTGATAACTGTATGATCACAAGCTCCTGCTGTATGGATGCTCTTGGATGAGAACTATTGGCAGACTTCTGAACCTGTAACCCGAAGCATTCTTTTAACTTATTCAGTAGCAATAAATTTGATGTAATCTGTGCATGCGTGTTTGTGGTTTCTCATCCAAAAAGCTCCAAAGAGCTTTTATGTAAACACCCTCTCAGTAGAGCTATAACAAGATGAAGAGGTCATCAAGGCACGTGGTTTGAAATGTGGGAAAGCCATGAAATATAGCCACCCTGGGAGAGGCAGGAGCAGCTAAAGGATCTTCACTGTGTGGCGTGCTAGCATGAGGGACGGAGTGATGGTGGTCAAGCCTGCAAGGGCCTTCTTCCAACTCTTAAAATATCGATATAATATGTTTGCTCTCCAAAGACTTTAACAAACCTCAGTTTTAAGATTTTCTGAAATACTCATAATGGGTTGAGATGCAGCAATCTCTCCAAAAGAGGCGTCAGTATAAGCTTCATGGTAGGAAAGCTGAGAAGCTGTATGTTTATGTTAGGATAGATTTCAGTGAGTATAACACTAATGTTCTGGATTGTTTAATGACTCTGAAAGTTATGACGTATTGTACCCAGCATGGGACTCCAGGTTGCCCAAATATTTCCTCAGTAGCCAGTCAGGTCAGAGGCCAAGTGAGAGACTACACAGCTTTAAGAAGAGCAAACACCCCTTAGTGGTTCCAGAAAGTCTTCAGATCCACTGTATAGCTAATGAAGCGAGGCTATTCTGTAGTGATGTTCAGTAGATACTTATCTGGCCTGCTGTCTCTCATCTCCTCTCAAGAACTAAGAATAGGTGGTGCAAAGATAAAGGATCCTCAGTTTTGTGATAACTATTCCTAGCTATGGCAACAAACCTTGAGCCTTTTGGATCTCAGAAGAATAGTATTTTAAACTTTGTTTGTCTGCCAGACAGATTTAGACTTCAGGCCATTTCTCACAGTTTGGACACCATCCTCAGTAGTTACATCTTTAAATTTTAAAAAGTTAAAATTATTAGCAATAGTTAAGTATTTAGTGGTTTCACAATTTATTTCCTTTCCTGAGATACGACTCTTGCTTAATACAAATGGAAGTGCTATCAACTTGAGTGGAAAACCAGACATCTGGTGTTCTCCTAGGACACAGAGCCCTGTTATTAAATGAAAGAGACCATCGGATGTTGGGTGTCAGGCACAGAGGAGTGAGGAGCCTCCCCAGAGCAAGGTGCAGAGAGAGCTTGGAATATCAACCGTGGGCACAAGACCGTGGAAGGACCATAAGAATCTGTGCCTTCACAGGCCATACATCTTGTAAGGACTGATGCATTTACAGTGTAAGGATGTTCATCCTGCCAGGACTGAGACTGGGATTTGAGACTTGGGATCTGAGTAGTTTGTCCCTAATCCACTGCCTCAGCTTTAGTAGAAGCAAACTATTAACAAGCATGGTAAGGAGGCCCTGATGTCCATGACAGCTAGTGACTCAGTTCCTCTTTCAAACCTTGACTGTATCACTGATGGACATTTTTCTATTTAATTTTTGACATTTCTAGGGATTCTGTGCAGTAAAGCCTTTTTTCCCTCCTACCCCCCTTTTTGTTTATGTTCCTGAGTGAGAGCATAGCCAAGCAGTGAGCTCAGTGCCATGGAAGCATTTTATATTTTGAGCAGAGATAAAAATCTCATTCCTTCTATAAACAAAACAAATCAACAGATGATGCCCAGGAGAACCATTTCTCTACAGCCATTTTCCTCCAGCTGCTTTCTATTCTGTGCAGCTTGCAATGTACCATATGAAATACGTGTGTGCAAAACCCAGGTTTCCTCATGACAGTGGCAGCTCCATCATAAAAAAACCAAACCAAAACAAAAAAAAACAACCCACCACGTTTTTTCTTTTACAGTGCTGTAATAATAAGATTACTAATAGAGTTGAGATGTTTGGTTGTTTAATAGCATATAGCTTAGCAATGCAAGAGGATATATTGGAGGAGCTATTCAGTCACAGCCACTGTGTCTTCAGTCTGAATGGGTTTGGACTATTGTCATGAGAGAATGAGGGGCAGAAATAACCTGAGTTTGAATGCATCATAAACATGGGGGGGAAGAGGGGGAAATGAGGGTACAGCCAAAACGACTGTTTGGAGTTTGCTGCTCTGCGCGTGCTTGTGTCTGTCCTTGTGTCGGTGAGGAGTTCCTCTTTGGTGCTGCAGCAGCTTTGTGGCTGGGCACAAGCCTGTTGCAGGAACGAGACTGGTGGAAGGCAATGAGAAATGGCCCCTCCAGCCTGTTGGAAGCCTATGGCTGATGGCACCTCTTGCTTTCCTGCTTTTGTTTGAGGGTGGTGAACAGTTGAGAGGCTCAGGTGAATGGCCGAAAGCTGCAAGGCAGCAGGAGGTGAGACCCAGCAGCATTGTGGAAGGAGACCATGCATAGGAAGGAGCAGAGGGTGCTGGATAAGGAACTGGTAGAGAAAGTGCACGGCGAGGTCTCACATGCTTGGGAATAGTTGCAGGTCAGTGCTTGGCAGAGGTGCAGCTGCAGGTGTCTCTTAGCACCATCTTTCTGCTCATCTCCCCCTCCTGAAATGTGCTTCTGTACAGGAGGAGGGTGGCTAAGCCAGATGTTCCTAAACTGGGGCCTGGGGGAGTGTAGTACTTATCCTGGCAGGGGCAGGGAAAAGGTGATAAAAGTTTGAGCATTGCTAGGTTAATGGACTGTCTTTTTGCCATAAATAGTCAGTAGCTTCTGAGACGTGGGGAAACTTGGAGCTAGCAGGGGGGCAGGATGGCAGTAAAATTTGGCAACACTTCTGGTCATCTTGATAAAGTGTGGTTTAGAACTGAAGGAAAAAAACTGTGGTTTCTCATCCAAAAAGCTCCGGAGAGCTTTTATGTAAACACCCTGTAAGTGTACATGTATGTACACATATATGTATACATTTATATATAAATACATATCAAGTGACTCAGAACACACAGCTTCTAAATAGGCAGCAGAACATAACTGATTTGAGCCTTGGAGAGATTGCACTCGGTGCCCAAAGCAACCCCCTTATCCCATCTCTAGCCAAATGACTTCTGGCAGCTAAGGAAATAACCTTGGATAAAACCAATAGAACTTTTATAACAGGGACGTTAGCTATTGACCCTGAATATATTTTATGACACCACCTTGGTTTTGCCTTGTATATCTTCATTCTGTCGTTGATATGTTGTTCTGCGTTTTTGAAAAACTGCAGTCTCTACACACCACTCCAGTATTTGTCATTGCAGCACTTGAGCTGCAGGTTCACAATCATCAGCACTGGGTCGTTCTCTAAGGCAGATCTGATCTGGACCAGGGTGGGCACATGAGGCAATTTTGATGTAATTAATTGAAGTGCAAGACAAGTACTTTATACCATTTTTGCTATGCTACTGGGAGAAGATGGGCTGTACCTGATCTGGTTCAAAGTTCAAATTTGAGTTAACAGAGATTGTTTCTACCAGATCAGTGCTTTGGGTGGTGTGGTTGGGATGGTTTTGTTTGGGGGCTTCTTGCCCTAAACCTGGATTTACTGTATCATTAAAACAGGGTCTCAAACTCTCTTGAGAACTCAGTTCCATTTACTTTGTGCTATTGGCCTGGTAAAGTTAGGGAGCAGCAGCAAAAGTTCAGTAGAAATTTCACTGACTGCCAAGTGCACTTGAATCATTTTTTTAAAACTTGTATTTGTGAATGTGTTTTCCAAGGTGATTTACTTATGTCTGAGCATTTAGGCTTGTAGCATCCATGGAGATTGAACTCAGAGCTTTAAGGCAATGAAAGGCAAGCATTGTAACATAGCTGGTTTTTTTTTCCAAAGCAGCAGAATATTTTAGATGCTCAGTTCTTTTGAAAATTCAGCTTTAAATGGGGGTGGTTAACAGTCAGCAGTCTTGTCCCAGTTGGTGGTGGCAATGGCTGGTTGTTTTTCTGGGTGACATTGTTTTGTGTCAAGTTGTAGAGCTGACTGTAAAATTTAAAAATGTTTTGGTAAAGTTTACATGGACAACTTGTCTCATTCATTATCCAAGAAATTCTGAACTCTTAAATAACTACTCTAAGCTGATTTACTTAAATTTATGGGCTGAATTTGGCTTGCATTGCTTAGACCAGTGATAAAACAGTGTTGGGTTTTTTTCTTTCTTACCTGAGAACAGTTAGAAGTAATCCTCTCACCTTTCAACTTTCACATGGACCTTTTTCTGACTGAAAAATGTTGTTAAACATAATATTGATACAGTAAAAGAGCAACCCACACAGAAACCCAAGCTGCATCATAAATCCTTCTCTGAAGTTGGTCACACTGGTTATGTAAATAAAAGAAAATTGATGTGGTTTGCAGAATTGTGATGATATAGGGGAAATGGCTCTTATGTGGTAGAAATTGTGTGCACCTATGTGTGCCCATCTA
>VZTL01012584.1:32648-55991 GCA_013400535.1 Scopus umbretta
GTACATGCTATTAAAACTGTTGAATGAGAGGAAATTCAGGTCACTACTGACCTGGGAGAACTAGGAGTCCATGCTTGAGCAGGAGTTTGTTTAAACAGCCCAAACACAGAGCTCAATGCTTCTATTTGCAGAGATAAGGCAAGGAGCTTCAACTCATCTAAGTCAACCCTCTGGTGGTGGTGGGTTTTCCCTCCCTGACAGAGGGCCTGATCCAGGCAGGATCTGATGTAGGTACTAGGTTGTATTCTCTTCACCTAGGAAAAGCAATTTCACTTAAGTGGCTGCAGGTAACACAGGCACTGTTGGAGCCACAGGAGCACATCTTGGTGGGTCATGCCTATTTGTTCAGCTGAGGATCTGCACAAGGATGGCGAAACTCTGAATGCTCAGGCTGATGATACATTGATGGGGATTGTCAGTGATGTGATTTGTGCAATCATGTTTATGTGATGTTTCACTTGACCTAATCTTGCCAAGCCTCATCATGCCTGCATGCCCTCTTGCACAGCTCTCCAGCAGGCCCAAAGCACTTGCCTACTGGGCAACCAGGCCACAGTTCCTGGGGCCAGATCCCTTCGCTGGGGTATCCACTGGCCACTTCACTCTAGCCACTCGACACATTCTGACTGCCATGCTTTTCTTAGGGGATTTTGGTAGTACATGGTGTAATTATTTATTTTCAGAGGCTTTATTGCCTTTAAACTAGTTTCATACTAGCCTTCCTCTCCCTGAACTGCTTATGAAACCTTATTCACTTGAAACTGCAGTGTAGTGTCTCACAGAATAGTGGTGTTTCCAAATTGGGTCATATACTTTATGTCAAATGTATGCACTGTATGGACAATGTCTATTCAAACAAAACATTGGCTACCAGTTGGGTGAGGATCAAATGCATCCTTAGCAGTCCTCGGAAGTGAATGGGAATACATGTGGTCCAACTTGGCTAGGAACTTGTCCCAGGATGGATGCATTCAACTCTGAAACTGCAACATTTGAGAAACTGGCTTCTTTTTCTTAGATGAAAACCATGTCTTGCATAATCTGTATTTTTGCAATTTCACTTTAAATATAGAATTTGCATGTCAGAGATAATGGGAAACAATGATTTCCTTCCAATTATTGGCTTGCGGTGTTTACATTTCCTACAAGCAAATCTGTCTTTCTCTCTTTTATAAATTTATTTTTGTGCATGCTGTGTCTAAAAATAAATCAAATTAGAGGCCCAGTAATTAGGGCCATCCCTTCAGCAATGAGTTAATCTCTTTGTTGAAGTGAAGAATAAATTGGGATTGTCCTCAGCCAAAGTCCCAGGTGATGCATCATTTTTGGTTGTTTCTTCAGATTGTTTCTCCTGAATTTATTGTATGTTTAATCTTGACTGTGTTTCAGAATAAGCTGTAAACGCAGTTGTGGTTTAGAAGATTGGTTGAAGCCTTATCCTGGTGAAGGCCCATGTGAAATGAAACTTGAAATTTGGCCTTAGAAGGTTGTGTAAAACACTAGTTCTTGCAAATGTGTCTCTTAACAGACATGTTTCTAACAAATGGTTGTTCACCCCCTTCTTTTTTCTTTCTATATTACAAGGAGCACTTACATGAATGGCATATCTTTTCACTAGTTTAGTTCTGCTGTTCATTTATGGCTTCATTTCCTTTACCTCAGACTTTTGCAGATTATATACAGACTAATTCTGAGTTCATAGACTTAGATATGCAAACACATGATTTTTTTTTAGCCACCACATATTTGTGATTTAGGTGAGGAATCCCTGAGCAGGACATGGAGTTCAGCAGTGCCACAGGTGAATGTGGGTACAGCTCTGGCTTTGCTTTAGTATATGAAGCATTACACTTGCATGTGCATGCACGAGAGGAGGAAGAGGAGATAAATTCCTGAAACCTCCATTCCCCTTACTGTTGACTACCAAAAAGGAATTAAGAAGGAACTCCCAGTCCTCACTATGTATGGTATGTCACCACAGCATATTTTGGAGCTGTTTTTGAAGGACCATTAACCTCACTATCTAAAAGCAAGCAAGCAACCAGCATTCTTCTAACTGCCAAATGCAAGTTAAATGGATGCTTAAATTGGTTTTCATCTATGAAGAACATTTTGTTGTTCATGTTTAGTCTGTAAGGATGCTCAAATGCCCCAGTTAAAGTCAGAGCCAGCTGCATCAGGACAAATAATCTTTACACAATGTGCTATCTAACTATGCATGCCTTTGTGATGAGAGAAATATACCTTTCCTAACAAAACCAAGTAAGAAATATCTTAGGAGCACAGAAGGCTTGATTATGATCTTTATTACCTTGCTGTAAAGCAAGAGCAGCACCACTGAACTCCGTGGAGTTGCTCTAAATTGAAGCGTGAGCTCTGAAATACAGAGCAGAATAAATTCACTTTATATACTTTAACTTGGAGAAGACAAGTCTCTGTGGCAGTCCCAGCAGGATTACCAGCATTCAATCAATTTCGGGGCTTGTATATCCCAGCATTGTAGATAGGCTTGGGAAGCTTATTTTGCAGTAGAAATGTCACTGCTCTTCCACAGAATGCTCTGCTAACAGCCAAACCTCCTAAATAATCGTCATCCCTACTGTTCAGCATGTGAACGCTGGGAACAGAAGTGTTGGGGGAATCTTTTGCAGTTCTGGCAGAAAACGTGTCTCTCGGAGAACAGGAGACTTTCCACTGGCGCAAGTCCTTACTTTGAGACCTGTCTCTTTGCTGAGACAACCATCTGGCCATCTCCGAGGGATGGTGGTTTGCGGCGCGTTGCTGCTGGGGGTGGGTGTTATCTTTCCAGGTGGCTAGGAAAACCTCTTATGCTTGCATGTTATCGCCCTGGGCAGAATGCACAACTGAAGGATTTTGAATGCTTAAATGATTCAAACTCCAAAATATTGTGCAATTATTTTTTCAGGGGGGAGCCCTAACCCTGATGACTTTCACTTTTGCTATTTAAGCCATAAGCAAGTCTTTACTTGCTCATAGGTTTCAGGACTTTGAGATTGCTTTTGGTTCTACCTAGCAACCACATGGCTAGAAGTAAGTTTCAGTTGGAGCCTTTTATCCATGCCCAAACTCTACTTCCTTATGCAATCGTGCAGCTTTAATACTGATGCTTTCAGAAAAATCCAAATAATGAGGGATTCATGATAAAGCTGTGAGATTTTGTTGCCAGGTTTATTCTTGCAGAGCAGAACTAATAAAACTTTAAGGAAGAAGCCTTAGCCAAGTTTTAAAATGTAGGCTATTTTTATTGTGAAAAACAAAATGAAAAAAAAAAAAAAGCAAGAAACCCCCCAAAAAACAAAACACCAAAGCTTGGAGATTGAAACTCTAGTTAATTTAATTCATGTGGCCAGTGTAGGCTTTTTGGTGAGCTGGAACCAGACAAACAGGTGTCAGGTGCATAGAAAACAAAATAGTATCAGTATGTTGGCTATGAACTGAGCCCTGCTTCCTCCTCCTTGCATGCACAGTGTTATGATGAAAGTTGGCAAAAGGAAATATGATTGCACGTGATTAGATTTTGACAGCTGAGGAGCTTGGCTTTCTGTTTATAGAGGTTAAAATGACAAAAAAGTTTGGGAGTAAAGCTTCCTATGTGTCTTTGCAGAGTCCTGGAAAATATGAGCTGCTGAAAAAATATAAGAAAACCTGTAATAGCAATCTGATTTAAAAAAAAATAATAAATTAAGATCTCCAAAACGTTCTAATGAAAAAAAAAAATCTGATGCAAATTGCAAAGGAAAATCACTGCTCCCTGCCGGGTGTGTGCTGTATTCCAGAGCAATTGGGAAATGCATGCTAATGGGAAAGTGGGGGGCAACTTTTCCCTTTTCCTGGGCTTTTGATATAATTACTTAGCCAACGCTGAGAGAATCTCTGCATACTCTAAAACTTCAGTCATTTCTGAAATATTGATCTGGGAAGGTCACTAAATTCCAGAGCTGGTGAGGTCAGGGTAATGAGATCAAGTGACAGGCCCAGTGGTACCCACTGATTTAGTTGTTTAGACATTGTAACCAAACCATGACCTTCTTGTTCTGCAGCCTCTTTGATCTAACTATGTGAAAACACAGCTGCTTACTGGGTATCGCATGTTAGTACGCGTGTAGGCGTTAGGGTAACTTTTCATGACATTTACTTCAATTATTCTGGGGTTGGATTATAAAAATGAGTATCACCCACCTGTCCAGCCTTATCTGTTACTCAGAGCCCTGTTTTGCTCTCTGTTGGTATAACTAGTGAGAAGACGACCATGCAGGGGTTGTAAGATACTCCCCCTTCTGACTTGGGGGTGATGGGGGAAGGTGGAAAAAAATCCTCCTGAATGAGGTAGGGAGCAAGACCTCTACAGTCTTCTAGAAAGATGTCGCTGGGGGGGTGGAGGGGGAAATTACTGCTACTCTCAATCCTGGCAGCTTTGCCTAAGGACTAGCTCTAGATCAAAGTTTCTTCTTCCAGACGGGTGGCTTCAGGTCACTGTGACTTGTGCCATGGGCGCTGGCAGAGAACTCTCTGGCTCACAGGCTTTGCATGAAGAGACTCATCGATGCCTCATTCCCACGCTCAGTCCCTATTCCTTGGTGTCTGCTTTCCCCTGTGCCTCTCCGTGTGGTGCAGCCTGTGGTACTGCTGTTCAGCAGGCAGGGCAAAGCCTCCAGCGCAGGGCCTGGGTCTGCCCTGGGCTCTGCATAAAACTGCTCGCAGTATGGGTCTGTTCAGGGATGAACCTGTGTTTTACCCTTCTTTGTCAACCTTTATATTTCTCTCGCTTTTGGATGGCTGGTTTTCAACATCTCTCAAACACAATGGTTCCCTCTGGAGATACTCTGCCATCAACTCTCCGCTGCCTGTGCCAGAGTCCACATGGTATTTCCTTCCCCAGGCAGGAAAGCACAGGTATGGAGCAGAAATTAAGCCTGCTAAAAGCTGTACCATGCTCCCATGGAAATATCTACCCAGATCCATATGAGATCATACACTGGAGCCCAGCTGCTTCCTGCCCCAAGTTTAAACACCGTGAGCACAATAGTAAAGTTTTGTGATGTATGGATGTGACCTGGAATCACTTAGAGCAGAAGAACAGGATGGAGAATTTATGTCTAGCCCAGAGCAGAGCACGTGGGCTCCTGGCTATTGTGTACTGTTGCCTTTCTACTTGCACACAAGCTTAGCAAAATGTTTTTTGCAGGCTGTCTCCAACTTTCCTGCACAGCTTTTAACTCTTCTTTTGAGGACCTTTGTGAACTAAGCAGTAGCAGCCAGTGCTCAAAAAGGGTGAATGGTGAGAGCTCAGCCGGAGACAAGCTAAAGAGCCACGCTGCTGCAGCACTCGGCAGGAGATGGGAGCCCAACAGCGCTGTCTCTGCAGGCATGCTGACCGGTCTCCTTTCCTCACAGGCAAAAGAGTAGATGGATTTAAAAATAAATAGGAAGGCAGCCTGGAGTGCCACTGTGTGTGTCCCTCTGAGCATGATTCAAAAGTATGCACTGGGGAAGTTTAGAGATGATTAGACATATGGACTGGCATCAAAAATACAAAGTGCATCCAGAAAGGCACCACAACTCCCTGCGAAGTCAAGCAAAAATAATCCTGGTTTCTCTTCCCACACACACACTTCCACAGAGACTGGTGTGAGGTATGGAAACCTGACCCCACAGTAATGGATGCTGAGCAAAAGATGAAGAGATGGTTGCTGTCCTAATAATCTTGAATACATCGGAGTCCAGTTTAGTTCATAGTCTCCTTCACATGTACTGTAAGCAATAAGGTTCAGATCCTTAAAGTATGTTTTGTGTTTAGATGGTTGTCTTTTGAGGAAGATAGGCAATACTTCAAACTTTCATCCACACTGAAGTAAAGAATTGAAGGACCTTCTTTATATGGTTTTTCTGTTTGTTTTTAAAAACCACTGTCTCTCGCACTTTATAAGTAATATTTGCACAGTGCATGTGTAAAAGGTGAGCCTCAGTACAGTCACTCTAGGCACTGGCAGATTGCTGCAGTGTGCACAAAGGTCTGCAAGAAGCAGTTTTGGGAATGTCTTCCCTCCTGTCACAAAATGTCCCTTAGCTGCAGAAAAACAAATTACTTTAAGATGGGAGTTTTTTCTTTTTGCATGAGACTGTAGATGTTTTATGGTAAAATTAAGTAATTTAAATGCTCTGGTCTTTTTCTTCTTGTGTTTATGTTTGTTCCTTGCTGTGGTTACCCATCAAGCACCAAACCAAATTGCTAAACATAGTACAACACCAAAGCAAAACTGCCAAACATGGTCCAAATTCATAGCAAGGCAACAAGTATAATTTTTTTTTTTTTTATTATGGAGGAATCAGCTGAGCATTTGTGAAGTACCTGTCTGAGCTTTTATCAGGTTGATTTCTAATGCGGATTTATATCAGAATTTGTATAATGAATGAGTGTGGAAGGAATTATTTCTGCTGCTTAGCATTATCTGTATGAAATACTCACCTAGAACAGAAGATCTAGTTGAACATTTCAAAGAAAAATAGCTTTCAAAGCATGCACTTTGTCTCTGTTCCAGGTTAAAAGTATTATGCAGAGGCTTAAATAGCTAGCTGTATTCTGCCTTTTCATATAATGCGATAGGTAATGATAATTTGCCTTTGTGTTTAATATGGTGCAGCTGTGAGTTGGCTATAAAGACTGGAAGCACGCTTACACCCATGCAAGAGGTGTGCTCCAATTCCACTCTCTGTTGAAGAGATGGAAGAAGTATTGCTAGAAAACTCCACAGAGTGCTATAAAACTGTGTCAGGAGTGTGTTGCTGCAGGGATTAAATAACTAAACCTGCAGAAAGCTGTTTTCTGTTCTTCTGATATGATGCATGTAGATAATAGAGTACTTCTGAAAGAGAATTCTGAAATGGCCAAATTTGAAGGGGATCAGAAAGTCACCTTGCAAAGTGATGAGCAGTTCGTGTTTACTCACTTTGTTACTTGTACGCAAATCGAAAACATACATACATGTATAGCAGGGAAAGTATGGCCAGAACATTTTCACATGCGGCTCTTGAGGTGTTAAATCAGCCAGCACCTTGAATTGCTGCAGCGCAGGAAATTGGAGCAGGGTCCTGATGCAGTTCAGGGTGAGGCTGGTCTGCCCAGGAGACCTCTCGCTGGATTCAGTGGGAGCTTTCGTGGAGCGAGGTACCTGTCTGTAATGCACCGTATCATGGCCCAGTACAAGTCAAGGAAATGGATTTCAAAGATGGTGTAGTCAAGGGAAAATTGGGAGGATGAAGGAGGAAAGTCAGTCAACACCGAAGCACATGAGCAAGTTACTGAGAAAACACTGTTTCAGGAGAGGGTGTTAGGTAACTGTGGGGAATGCTGGTAGTATTTTCTGCTTTACTAGAGATGGAAACACTTTGTTAAATTTAAACTCTTCTCTAACTTTTAGCTATCTGGTTCTTACAGGAGCCCCATGAAGTGCGTGTGTGACACTGAAATGGGTTAGATGGGTTGTGATGGAGACTGTGGGATTAGACTCCACTTTCCCACAGTGATCCTCTCAGTCTGGGCCATGTTTTTGCCTCCTGTACAGCTGTACCAGGCTATGGGCATGCTCCTGCTCAAACTCTCCCTTCAGTTCAAAATGCCACAGTCTTGCTGGCATAACGCTGCCAGCCACGGAGCATGTGTCACCCCAGCAGGCTGTCAGTACAGTTTCTCTTTCCTTGGGATCCTGGCGTTAAGGCAAAGTGCAAAACACACGATGGGAGCCGGGCAGGAGATGCGGGGATGCTCAGAAGGGAGAAGGTGCTGCCATGAGAGGTCACATTTCTGTCAGCTTCTCTGTAAGCTTTGCTCTTCCCCAGTTTACAAGCTGTGCTGGAGAGAAGGGCTGATGTACAGAGCTATCAGCCTGTGCCAGAGCAGAGTTGTGTTCTTACATAGCTCAATATTATGCTGTATCTGGGAAGAAAGCCTGAATTATTCAGTCACTTGCATAACTGTGTGTAAGAGTGTTTATAATCAAGGACTTGGGTTTTGTCTATATTTATGAATGACCAGGGCTGAGTCTGGGCTTAATTCCAGCACTGATAGTGTGTGTCAGTTGCACGACTATTGTGGATACATGACATTGCTGCTCCACGCTAGGCCATGGGATGGATGGGACATCTGGCAGAGTTTGTGCTCCCTGCTTTGAACAGCTCATGCACAGTGGGGACTGCTACTGTACAAGCATGCAAACCTGGCACACTTAGAAGTCCTTCTACTGATTTAGCCACTATCTCTGGCTAAATTGGAGATCCTTCTCCTTCGGATCATTTAATTAGTTACAAGCCACCCCTTGAATTTACCAGGACCCTATCTCCAGAAAAAATAATAATAACGCCCCCCACCCCAGCTACTAACTTCCTTAGGTACTAACTGTTGGCTCTTTTTGCCTTTTATTAACGGCATATGGATACAGGGTCTTTACTGTACTTGATGAAATGTTGGGCAAAGTGTTGCAATTAGTTCCACAGCTGCTTTGGTCATTGATGTTAAACGCTCGTACTTCTCTAGAGGCCACTTTAAATGGGAACCTGATCCAGGCCATTATTACCAACCCTTTTTGCTTTCACCTCCAGCTGAAGGAGTGGAAGCCTTGATGTTACCTGGGGGAGAAAAGTAGCAAAACTGCCGTGTCTCTGTTTCACTCACACCTCAGGGCTCTGCTCCGTAATGTGCTCTTCCTGCACCACTGCTGGGCTCCACCACATAGGGGATCAGTGTATTGCTTTCATCCCCTAGTTACCACTTTGCAACGATCTAGTCAATGGCAGTCTGCTCATTGTATTTTCCTTCTCTTCAAGGTCCCCCCATCAGGTGGCTGGGTGAGAGTCCCTGCTCACAGGTCTAGCTCCCAGAGCTGGTCTTCAGGCCCTCCTGGAAGTAATCAGGATCCTGTCAGCCCCCTGTGTCTGACCGTGCAAGGCATGAAGCAGAGAGACCTTCCTGCTCTGCAGACCCTATGGTCTAAAGCAGAGGACTGCTGGTACTGCTGTATTCATTATCAGCTAATAGTTGTTGGCCAGTGTCCTGGATGAAGGCTTTGCCTGCTGTACTGACATCCATCCAATTTGGGTAAATACTGGATTAAACAAGAGAGAGGCAGCGAGAAAATGTCACGCTGATCTCCCAGAAACAGCCTGTGATGTATGACTTCTTTGCCTCATCCTAAATGAATCAACACTGCTGTAGAAAATGGAAAAAAACAAGCCTCTCTATGCTTTCTACTTGTACATAATAAAGAGGAAATTTTCCTTCCTGACCACTCATTGGCAGGTCATTAGATCCCTTCTGAAATGACACAGAATTTAAGATGTAGAATAATGTTCCCGTGGTAGCATAAGTCTAATTTCACTTCCTTACCCAGAGTAATCTCTTTTTTCAAGACATGCAACTCCAAGTTAGTGGGAAGTTGCCCTATTTATTTCTAGAAACTATGAGTAACTACTGGCAACATAAGAGGAGTTTGTTTTGAGGGAGAAGCATCATTCCCAACTGTAGCATGTCATGGGTCATTTGGTCATAGAAATATTCCATTGTTTCTCTTCTGGAGATACAACGGAATTCCCTTTGTTGCTTCTAGAAATGTGCACGTACAAAGCACACAGCAATGGAGCTCTGAAGGAGCTCATCTTTCAAAGTAGGAGCTTATCCAACTCCTTTTCATGTATATTTTTGTGCAAAGCCAGGATGCAGCATATTGGTCGTGCACTCTGCTTGAGGAGTTTTAATTCTTCATAGTTCTCTGATGGCTGGACCAGGGCGGCATGACATTATCCCCGTCCAGCGGCAGGAACACAGTCCAGCCCTAAACGGTTAACTTCCTCACGGTGGTCTGTCACCAATTATCAGGAATGGCACTTCTCTTTGGAGACTAACTCTCTTTGGGAGGAAGATGGTGGCTGCTGTTTTTAGAAAGCAAAAAATGCAATTACCTTTACCAAAGGAAGGGAGCAGCTCTAATAGGATTTTTTATCAGACTATTTTTTTAGACTATTTGGGTAATTCAGTGATTATTACTGCACAGCTCTTTTTCCTTAGGGGATGCTAGACTGTTCCAAAACCGTTTGTTAGTTTACTTAGACATTAAAGGGGTCCTTATGAATTTAGATTATGCTAAAGTACTTCAAAGTGTCCCTAGAGGTCCAAGCTGCTTTGAACTTAACCTTTTCTGCCCAGTCTTGTCATATGTGTGAGCCCAAAGATTGTAAGCAAGAGGTCGGTGATTCTCAGTCTTTTTAATACTTTGACCTATGTTACAACAGGAAAAAATAAACAAACCAGATTCCCTCTGATCTAGCCAGGAAGAAAGAGAGAGGATGGTTTCAGTGGGCCTCTTTGTAACCCTCTTCTTAACCTGCTAGCTCTCCTGACCCATTAAATAGGACAAGCAGGGAAAAAAACAAACAAACCCCAACTTTAAATACCCATTGCCTTACTTCCAACTGCTTTCTTTTAAAATGTGTTTGTTCCTCAGGGCACCTTGAGATGGTGTTTGTTTTTTTTTTTTTTCTATAAAATTTGAATAATGAAGCATGTGAGACAATTGTGATTGGAAAAATATGAACTTTAATAAAGCTGGTCACGCTGCTTGTGAGCTGTGTGTATCACACAAAAATGTGTGGCTAGATCCTCCGCTGGGGCTGTTCAAAATAACTGCAGTGACTCTGGCGGCGCTGTGCTGATTTACGTGAGGTGAGAATCTGGCTCGCATCCCGTATTATCTTGCAATGTGACTGTGCAGCTGTAACGCAATCTTATTCAGCTTGTTGGGGTCGGGGGCAAAATAAATGCCCATGGTTATTTTTAGAAAAGCACGTCATCAAAGGGGTTCATATGATTCTCTCTCTCTCATATATTTATTTTTTATTGCTGTTGACCTACCTGAGCTCTTTTGGTGTTTGGAGAGTTTAGAAAAAAAACTTCAATATTTTTCTCCACTGGGGTAGCTGGATGGTTTGTTTTTTCCCCTTTCTATTGCTTCATGATGTTGGAGGCAATACAGGCAAGGCATTATTTTGCACATGATGCAACACAGCTCTTGTTTTTCTTGAAAGGTGGGTCTGACTGCACCTCTTTTCAGTTTTCAGGTGTCTCTACACAGCCTGCATTCTCCTTCACTCTTTAAAATAGAAATTGGACTGCTTGAGGGTTTTGTGGGTCATGTACTTCTCATTTTCCCATCTGAAATCTGAACCCTCAGACCTTACAGTCATTTTGGCTACAGATAATGGGTTGTTTTTCCCATTTTGACCCTTTGCTTTAGTCCCTGGGCTACAAAGGGACCACGAGGGCTATTGGGGTCCTTGTGATCAGGGTCTGTTATCCATCAAAAAGCCTCTTGGATGTGTGTATCCTGTTTATATGCTGATATCTCCCCTAATAGCGTTAGGGAGGAGGAAATTTGGAGTGTCAGTTATTTTTGTAAGCAGAAAGTGCTGCCTATTTCCCCATGAGGCATGAGCAGCTCTTTAAGAACGTTTGGAAGCGTGAAGCAACAAGGTACTACTGGGCGTTATCACCAGCATTCTTCTTTAAACTATTTTTATTTGCACGTACTTTATCTCCAGCATTTCTTCAGTCTGAGAAGATCAAGCAGACGCCACATGTACAGTGTAGCCCAGACAGCCAGATGACACAGTACTGTTTTGACTCGAAAGTCAGACTTCTGCTAAGCATCAGGGGCAAACCTTTATCTCTGCACGTAGTGCTGAGGGGTGTACGGACGAATTCATTCCCTCAGTCAGTAAAGCTGATCTAGATTTTCCATTGCAGGCTTTAACTGTGAGCCTGCTAGCTACAAGGCTCTTTTCTCCAAAGCAGCTCTGGGACCCCCCGCAAAACTTAGATCCACCAGCCCTGACAAGTTCCTCTCCCTCACCTATTTCTCCTCTGAAATTCAATTGCTGCAAAGAAAGTGCAGAAGCCTCTGCTTGGTGTTTACATAAAGGTAAACGAAACATCTTTGCATTCCCTTTCTATCCCACCTCTTAATGAAGTGTAATCACCACCTCTGTCCTGCTGGAATGAAGATTGCCAATGCCCCAGAGGAAGTGACTGGCTTGCCCCCAAGAAATATGTAAACCATAAAGGTGGTTCTTGAAACGAAGAGCTTCAAAATAAGAATTTGTCAGTAGTTTGTAACATATTGAGTCACCTGGACTGACATGTGGTTCTGAGTTACAGCTTGCTGTTAAGAGCAAAGTCTTAGAAGTCTTGTCCTTTACAAAAATCCTTAAAAAAATTTCTTTTAAAAGCACGAGGTCATCTTGTTCTGTGGAAAGTTTAGTGCATTTGTCTTCCCTGCTGCAAGGTGAGCATAAATCAGACTGTGTTTTGATAGAGGTGCTCACTGAAACAAATTCCTAATAAAAGAATAAACATGGAAGCAATCCATCTGTACCCTCCACATTCCTCAGTGAAGCCTTCCTAGAAGCACAACTTGGAGGGGAACTGGGGGGGTGGACAGAAGATACTGCTTGCTAGTAAGCACTGACAAACGAGGAGAGGTGTGTTAAAGTTAATTCTGTTTCCCAAAAAGTAAATCAGATTCCCACTGTCCCACTGTAGTTTTATTTTGCCAGCCAATCTAATCCAACCCCCAGAAGCCTTTGCTTTCAAAAGCTGGGGCACTAATGCCATGTGGAAAGCTCCTTCCATTAGCTCAGATGTGCATCATCTGGACTTGCTGGTTGCAATGTTGTCCTGAATATAGCTATTGAAGCTGGCAACCCTGTGTATTTATAAATACCTTTATTAACCTCCTTCCCTGCCTACCCTTTCTCCCCTTCCAAGAAAATCTGACCATCAGAAACAAACCACCTTGTAACAGGTCCAAATTCAAGTATGCTATTCTATCTAGGTTACATTTTGCATAGGCTTTGCCTGGGTTTCATTATGACTTGCAGTCTGTCTTGTCCAACTAGAAGACTACATTTAAATAATGCTTGATAAATGTATACTTATGACAAATGTCAAGAGCTTAAGGGGAATATCCATAGAGGAAGCACAGAAGAGGCTTGACCAGTTTCATCCACAGTTCCAAGATATTGATCCTAAAAATAAAATTGACTACTGAGCAGTGTTTAGGTTTGAAAGTGTGGTGATTGAGAAAGAGGGAAGTGGCTGTCCTTTATGGAACAGGAGTTACTCAACATTAGCACAGAGGTGTACTTCTTCTGCTGGTTTCTGCAGTACCTTTTGCTTTAAGACTTGAAATGTTCAGTAAACAAACATGGAATTCTTGCAAGAGTGTTGTTTTTCCTATCTAAAAGTGGGAGAGCTTGAACACAGAGAAATGATTTGCCACTGGTGCGCAAGTCCACGTCAGAGCTAGGAGTGGGCCTAAAATTTCAGGCTTTCTTGGCAGTGTGCTAACTTTTATGCATTATATTGTGCTTGTGTGAAAAATGAGTACCATGAAACTATCTCTCCTCCCCAGTGTAGCTGCAGTGTTTCCTGCATATTGATAACAAAGCAAAGCATCTATAATAAATTCCAGGAACCTTGTTTCAGTTGTTCTGCAGACAGTGATTACAGAACAAGGGGAAAATTGTGGTAGCAATGAATGCCTTGCCACTGTCTGAAAGCTGACTTGGATTGTCTGCGCCTTTCCTGCCCTGCATCATATGGACTGAGCTGAGTTCCTAGCGAGTTTGATGCACGTGTGGTCTCCTATGTAGATGACTTGGACTGCAAGGAAGAATCATCTCAACTTCATGCCCACCCTGGGCTGTTTTTGAAAAGACACTCTGCAGTGTTAGATGGCTGCTGTTATTCTGTACGGTTAGAGAAAACATAGCTTCTTCTCACATTTCACTGCCTGCCTATCTGCTGCTGCTCTGTGTAGCTTCTTTGACCATGAAGGCCCCCATGCTGAATGATCAACATAGTTATTTGCCCTCGCAGACTGGGGCAGGTACCCAGAAGAGGTGGTCTGGAACTGTGATGGGAAAAGAAGGAAGCTGGCCCGAGGTTTGCTGGCACACGTTGTGTTTCCTCACCCACGCGAGTGCCCAGAGGAGTCACCACAGACCCTCCAAGGTGTCCTTCGCGCCATGACCGTGTACTCGCTGGCTCTCGCAGCTCTGGCACAGCAGCATCAGTCCCTCAGTACCGTGGTGTGACTGCCAGCTCAGCATGAATCCTGCTTCTCCTGTCCCCTTGTAGGATCTGGTGGTACACTTCCAGCCATACTTAACAGTACTGAGAGACCTTTCAGAAACAGCACATGGTATAGGGGGGGATGGGGTAGAGGGAGAGAGGGAGGAGGGTTGTTTAAACTGTCTCCCAATAAAGATTTGTCCCTGCTCTCTGTGGTTAATATTGATTTAACATATTTCTGCTACAACTCAATTTAGTCTTTACTCTCATCCAGCTGTGGGAGCTCTGGTTTGCAATTGCCTGTGCGATTAATCCTTTTGTGCATTTATTTCATTGCATGCATAGTGTCAACTCTCACCTAGCACATCACATGCTGAAAAAATCCAGAAACCTGCCTCGTTTTCATTTGCTCTGTTGTACATACACATCAGTGCGGTTTGTTTTTTTTTTTTTTTAAACAAAAATATCCATGAAAACAATGCTGTAGTGTTAAACTTACATCCCTCCCTCCTTCTCCTTCTCCCACACCCTTCCATCCTTCCTAAATCCGTTAAAGGCATATATAATCATTTGGCTTTCCTGGCTTACTGCCATATTTATTACAAGAACAGCAATGCACAACAGCACCTGTGAGCTTTATAAAGGTCTTATTCATCTGATGGGCTTGCGTAGCACTCAGCGCGGAGACGAGGAATACCTACAAATGGAGCGGGAGGAAATATCGAATGCGTGCTTATGGGAGAAACTACGAGGAGTGCGGGAGGTAGGGTGAGGGGATTTTTTGAGTTGAGGCCTCTTTTGTGTGCTTTCTACTGATTGATGAAAGCGAGCGCTCACCCCTGCCACCACCCGCAACTCACTCCCACATACATGCACATTCTTGCCTATAGATCATGCTCCCCTCTGGATGTACGTGTAAAGGGCAAATGCAGCTGTCAGCTCTTACCGCTCTCCTGTGCCCTCTAGGAAGAGAGTGTCCTCCTGACGCCACGCGTGCTTGAGGGAGGTGGCAGTGGGACACGATTTCTGACTTTCTGTGCACATGGTCACACGTGTGCATCGGCAGTCAAACAGGACAGTAATATTTGTTGGTTTTTGCTCTTTCTTTTTTTGGCACATAAGCAGGGGATCAATAAAGAGGGAAAATAGTTCATGGAAGTTTTCTGCTCCTGCAGGTATGCATGTAAAGCTGCACAGGTTTGTCTGGAAGTTTGACATTCTTGATACCGAATTAATAAAATAGTTGCAAGTTTCTGTTGGTCATTTTGAGAAATGTTCTTGTTTTTTGCCAATCCCTCTAAAGAAAGCCAAAGTGGTATAAATTAATTTTGAACTGATATAAAGTTATCCACACTATGTTGTCTGCAATGAATGTAATCAGTGGAAGTTTTATGTGCAGGACAACATCTACTGAAATTAAATGCTCAACAACCTTCCCCTGTATTCAGCTCTGTTCTCATTGTTTGCATGCAGGTAACCCTTATTTTAAGATCAGTGAGATTCTCTTACTTGCAGAAACCATGATTAATTAACTGAGGGACAGAAATTCTGTAATCGGTAACTAGTGCAGAGTGTTAGCAGCCCCTATGAAACAGCCTGCTTGTGTATCCTCTGAAGCACCATCATGGGCATTTCTTCTTCTACAAAGAGCCTGTGCTGGTGCTGTTGGGCAGCAGAGTCCATTTCTGGAAGGGGTAGTGAGGGATCATGGTAGTGAAATCGCCAAGACCCAACACAGAAGCAGATGTTGCCTTCACCGACTGGAAGTCGGGCATGAATCTGAAGCTTTGCAGTGATGTGCCACCCCTCTAGTGTGAATTCAAACTTTGATGGAGGAGTACTTTAATTTGAGGTGAAGTGATTAAAAGAGCTGTGGATTTTTCCTCCCCTCTGCCAGAAGAGAAGCACCATCTGGCCAAGATAGGATGTGTCCCACCTTTCCATAGCAAAGCTCCTTCCTCACTCTTGGAGAAATAAGCTGGGCTTAATGCGTGATTCTGTACTATAAGATGGTGATGTGCAGGGAGTATGAAGAAGCCTGGTCCTTGATGGATACAGCTCTGCTGGCAGAGCCTTGAGTGCTCTGATTGCCCTGGTAGAGCTTCCCTTGTTCCTGGGCACAATGGCTTTGGTACACTGCAGTGGAGCACAGCTTTGCTAGTGCAGGTTGTGTGCTTAATGTGGTGTACTGCTAGTCCTGTAACATTATGGATTTTGTACTACAGTCATAGTTTTGCCATGACTGTGTGAAAGAGAACAGGAAAACAGCGTAGGTTCAGTCTTTTGGATGTGACAGTTTTAAGAGCCCCGTCGTGCCTCCCCTCCTAATCCCAGGCTCAGGCCAGCTGCAGTTCCGGGTTAAACCCTCAGCAGAAGAGGAGAGACTGGTCAGAACAGCGAGTCAGATAATATGAGGGTTGTAGAGTTTCTCAAAAAGCAGTTATGTTTTTTTTTTCCCCTTAAATACAAATTAGGTTATTTTTTTTCCTTAGAAGTCAGTGGAACTATGTTGCTATAAAATCCTATTAAGAAAGGTTATTCGTGAACACCGGCTTCTGGTTTTAGTGGAGTTTTCTGGGTCTTTCCTAAGCTATTTTCCTGTTGGTATGTCAGTAACAAAGACATGCATTTGGAATCTCATGTAGTTTGAGAAGCTTCAAAGGTATTTTCCACTTGATAAGGTCTGTTTCTGAGAACATAATGTGTTTATTACAGGTTATCAGATCACATAATTTATAATTTTCTCAGAAAAACTATCAATTTCTTAGAATAAAATGGCATTGAAAAAAAACATTCAAGTGTTTCCTAATATAGTGCCCCTTAGCCTGTCTGTTGAAGGTTGTTTTTTTTAAACTTGTAATATCTATTTGCACAGTGCCTAAGTGCTGAAATGCATTTTCCTAGTGTTATGGTTTGCATGAAATGTAACTCAGAAAAAGTGCAGTACACCCTCTAGAAGGCTTAATATACGACCTAAGCGCTACTTAGAGTTTAATGTAAGCCCTGTTTTGATGGGCTGAAGTAGGATACCTGCTGACTCTTTGCACAGTGATGAATTTCACCTCTACAGTTTGATTTGCAATTGATGTTAATAAGGGGATAGCTTACAGGGAAAGCAGTCAGCGTGAAGACAAGTGTGGAGGCCCTACCTTTGACTGGAAATGAGAACAGGTGTGGTGCTCTAAATTTGGGATTTTTTTTTTTTTATAGCTTGTGAAATACAGGAATGGGTAGGCCTGTAAAAAAAGAGATGAAGGCATGTTTTCTGCTTTCCACTGCTTATAGTGCAGCCCAGCAATAAACAGCAGTAAGCAAGGCAAAGGTGGGTGACAGGCTAAGTCTGGAAAGGGGGCTCCTGAGACACTGAGCCCAGTCCCCTATGATCACAGGCACCCGTGTTATCCCCTAAGCCTTTTTATAAACTGATAAAGCCTTAAAGCTCTATCTTATTAGGTGATTTTGGCTCCCCTATGTGAATAAGCTCAGTAACACATGTCCTTGTCTTCATGCCTCAGAACTCATTAGAGCAAATTTCTTTTAGGAGACCAGTAAGAGATATTGTTAGGAAAGAGGTAAAGGAGCCAAAAAATTCAGCTTGGTGGCCAGATTTTGGGAAAACTTTTCCAGAGTGGCAGAGAGGCAGATGGCTTGCTCATATCTATGGAAATAGGAAAAAGAAAAGATGGGAAGACTGATGCCTTCAGCAGGACAGAAACAAGGGGAGACACGAAAAGAGACTAAGGTGTAGGAAAGTGTTGTGTGCACTTTCAATCCATAAAAACAAAGATGAGAAGACTTACATTTTTAATTTTGTTTGCAGATAATAAATACTGTGGTAAAGGGGAAGGTTTTTTTAGTTCACTGATTGCAATAGGGAATTTGGGGACAACCTTATAAAAGGTAGCACTGAGCAGAAGGCAGCAGAGATGAGCAGTTGAGTGATACAGTGACAACCAGCAGATGCAGAAAGCAAACATCCAGCTTCTTGCCTGAACAACAGGCCAGGGTCTGCATGTATGTGGTGAAGACTTTGAAATGTCACTGGCAATGAGGAAGGGAACATACCTGAATCCTCTATGGCACATCCATAGACTGGTCCTCTATGGCACCAAAGCGGGGTGCATGCACATCAAGGGATGTGCAAGACAATCCATTAGATTAAAGGAAGAAAATATTTTTTGTACATTCCTTTAAAAAAAAAAGTTTACTACATCTTTATCTCATCCTTTCTTAATTTCTACTTTTGTGTATGTTTTGCAATGTACATAATTTATTAGTATAGTAGTGCATGTATATAATTTATAAATGAGTGCATATATATGTATTGGGGGTATGTGCTCAAAAATGTTTAAACTGTTAGGGTTGCACAGTCAAAAAGGTTTGGAGATCACTGCTCTATGGAGCCCTTAGAAATGGCAAATGTAGCGAATTAATTGATAAAGTACAGTATGACAACTTGGACAAAGCATTTTTTAATGCAGATCTACAGTGTGCTGTTGACATTACTGCTCTGAAAGTCTTGCATAGTGATGTTCATCCATCAGAGAAGGCCAGAGCTAAAAGGGCTTCTTCACGTTGATTTAGGATGTGGCTGAGCATGGCAGTGGAGTTGGAGTGTCAGCGTTGTCCATTTCTACATCTGGCTAAAGCATTTACAAAGGAGGGGGTGCTGGGAACAGGATCAGTGTTGTCACAGTAGCTTTAAGAAGTGGGTTAAATCACTTGTTTGATAGTTGAGAAGTAGCCTTCATGTTGCCCAAATCATTTACATGCTTCACCCTCCATCACACTACTACCCGTACAGCAAGGGCAAAATCCTTACATTGCATTTATCATGCTCAAGCCTTGCTGCTGCTTTCCATAAGTCAGATTTTGTCAGCCTTTCTCATGCTCTGCAATACTTTTTATTCCAGAAGCACAGCCAATTAACACAACCATATCAAATGAGATTACTTGCAGAGTGGGTCTGATCCAAACCCCACTGAGGTCAGCTGAGGAACTCCCATGGTCTTCAGCACATTTGGGATAAGGCCCAGGATAAAGAGCTTGTTGAAATAGGGTGGTTGAATGAGTCCCTAGCTCTTTTCAATAGATATGATTGAGCTGTGCTAACTGTTTTTTCCA
This sequence comes from Scopus umbretta, assembly GCA_013400535.1. Classification (NCBI taxonomy): domain Eukaryota; kingdom Metazoa; phylum Chordata; class Aves; order Pelecaniformes; family Scopidae; genus Scopus; species Scopus umbretta. The sequence goes on from VZTL01012584.1 coordinate 51,913, forward strand.
ACTGGAAAAAAAATAGATAACAGCATGTTTGCATACGGGCTTGTGCTCTCCTCCTTTCTCTTCCCCTCCTCCCTGCATGCACATGTATTTAGCACAGAGGCAGACGCGTGGTTGTGTCAACTAACTGACATGAAGCAGCATATCTCTGATAAAACTGGGACTCTGTTTGATGTAGTTGCAGTCAAATGTGCTTGATTTGAATAAGAGATTTTTTTAAAATCTATTTTTATGCAGATTTTAAAGCCTGTAAGGTAATGAGTCAATAAGACAGCTATTAACACTTCAATCTTTCTGATACCCAGAGCAAGAGAAAGAGATGGATGAGATCTGGCTGTTGTAGATTTATCCAGCCTTTTCATGCTTGGGTTAAGTTAACCCTGTTTTATATGCTGAGTTTTGTGTTTGAGTAGTTCCAGATTTTTGCAAATGTGAGGTTCGGCTACATGAAAGACTGTTTAGGTGTGCTGAGATGTGCACAATGATATTTCTTGACTGCATCCTTCTTCCATTTCCATATTTATATTTCTCTGATAATGTCCGTTTTTCAAGGTAATCATGCAATAACTTTCACTGACCTTAAAAATTGTGTGCTGGGACTGCCTGCTCATGACTGTCCTCGTGTTTTCACTATATTGATCACAGCAGGCTTGAATAATAAGCTTCAATTTCTGTCATTAGTGCAGGCCATGGAAGCACTGTGTCCAATTATTTAAAAGAAAAAACACAGACAACACTTGATTATGTATTTGAGAAAGGAATTTTCTGTTTTCAGGTAAGGTCCCGGGATAAATGACATACACACTAAATCTTTTGTTTATTTTGCTTGCACCTTTCAGGGTATGATCTTAGTTATACTTACTGAGAGTTGCCTGTGTACAAATGCAGGATGCTATTGAATGTATGAAGTGTGCCTAACATTCACGTATTTACAATTACTACATGTTCAGACTGACTAATTATACATGACAGTGCAGATAATTAGGAGTTCGTATAGGCACGTACTTGGTAAAATTGTACAGACAGTTCTGTGTCTCAGCTGTGTGAAGATTGTGTCTCTACTCTTCAAATTACAGCTTTTGAGGGTTAAAGCAATTTTATGCACAGGACAGGTAGGGCAAACCCAGCAGTTCAGTTGTTGCCTTGCAAGACACGCAGCAGAGGTGCAGCAGTCTGCTTCTTGCCGACTCGGTGTTTCTCAGGCTGACCTACGGGTCTGTGTGTTGGTGAGTAGGGGCATCCCATTCCCTGTGCTCTCTTGAAGCCCTGGCCCCCTTTCTAAGGTGCACACTTAACAAATCCCTCGTTGTTTATCTCATTCTTCCTCTCTTCTATTTTCCACTCCTTCCATGCACTGCTATTTCTTCCTTGCATTATTGGTACAGCAGCAAACAGTTGTAGCTGGACATTTCTGTCATCTTAACTCTTCTGGCCAATGGGGTCAAAACTTCTTTCCTCTGCTATCTTTAGGTGCCTGTATTTGGACACTTACATGTGTAAAATGTGATGATTTCTTTTTTTCTTTAGAAAAAGTTGGGTGCCTGCAACTTCCCTTTGTTTCTGGAGAATTTACGTGTAATGGCTAGTTAAGATAGAGCACCTTTATTTGAGTAGCTAAATGTAGATTTAGGAGCTTTGTCTTTTGACACCCAAGTCTAAAAAATGTGGCTGCAGGCAGCGATGCAAACTATATAATCTTTCTCCTTTATAATGAGAGAAACACTGAAATGCGTTTCTAATAAGCGAGGATAATGTGCTGTGGAATATGCAGCCTCTGGGTTTCTTCTTGTTGTTTTTTTAATTAAATCCAGGAAAGTTTGTTTTGTTTAAGAGCTTTGTAAGCTGAGAGTTGTGGAGTACCAGTTGTGTGCAGAACTGCTGTTTTGTTGCTTGAACAGAAACAAGACCATGGCCAATTCACCAGCAAGGTGGAGAAGCCTGAGCAGCTAACATGGGTGCTGTAATTACTGCATATTCAGGGTGCCTTGGCTGCCTGAGCTCACATACTATCTTTCATAAGCACTAAATTATCTTTAAAAACAAACAAAAACTACCACAGGCTTACATCGTTTTAGAGACGTGCAACCTACTTTATCACTAGCTGCAACTTGCTAATGGAACAATAGGAAGCCCCGTAGCCTCGGATGACTGGTCTGAGGATGTTTCATAAGGCCTCTGAATCATCTCCCATCTATTTGTTGCAATGTTTCACCAACCAGGTGCGGACAAGTAAGAGTCTCATCTGCCCTTTTGCCAACATGCCAGCAGCTATAACTGTGAAAACCTCTTTGTCTAAGCTCAGTCACAAGCACTTCAGATAACCCAGTCCCCAAATTTTGTCCCATCACCATGTACTGCCATCAAGCTCTTCTTTTTCTTTTCCTTTTCCTTTTTTCTCTTTCCTTCTCAAATGCTGGTTTCTAACATCACAGGTCAGTCTTTCACTGCTTTGCTCCATAGGAAGAAAAGCTATGATAGGGTGCATGTGAAAGCCTGTGCCAGTGTTCAAGCAACAGGAGGCAAATTGTGCGCACACAAAAAAGGGCTATGTTCTGCTGTAAAATACATCTCCGTTCCAAAAGACTTGCTTCAGAATCAAAAAGGCAACTGTTTTTCTGGCTCTGATCTGTCAGGAGAGAAAAGTAATAGCACAACTTTAATTTTCAGGAGATTTAAGCCCGCAGCTGGCTTGCCCATAGTAGTAGGTCTCAGGTGCTTTGTATGTTGCTGATGGAATAATTATTCCTGCTTACCTGCCTCTCATAGAGTGGTAAACCAGTGCGGGTATGGCTGCTGAAGGATACGTGGTGTCCTCTAGATACTCATGTTTTGAAGTTGAGAATATACCTTATGAGGTCTAGCATTTAGCAGCAGGCCAGAAGAACAGGTTGTTTCACAGTTTATGTTGAAGAGGAGACTTGGTTAGAAGTTCACTATGTTAATATATTTTTAGAAGTGCTGTACTTACTTGAGAATGTGTTTGGGTGCACTGACTTTGAAACGGTAGTTTTTGCATCTTTTTTCCTCCTTCCTTTAAAGATGCTTTAGGTTACTGGCAATTACTGTGAGTTGGAAAATATTCTTTACAGCTGTTCATGCATCCACACATGCTCATCCCTCTGTACATGCAGAGGGTTGCACAAAATCCTCTAACGATGTTGTGCTGTAGTTGTAAGGTTCAGAATGGTGACTACGTTGTGGTCTTGCATCTCTGGGTGTGATCGTGCTCTTTAATAATAGACATTTCCCCATGTATGTGTAGAAGAGTTTCTTTTGTTGTTTTTCCCCCCTTCCCTTCAAAGAATCACAGTTCACAATAGCTGCCTGATTTTTTAAAATTATGATGATTATTTTTTATTTATTGATTTTTTTAAATATTTTTTTTAATTTTTTTTTAAAGTGGAAGACTTGATTTGTTTCCCAAATAACCTTCATCTGGTATGAGGAAGGGAGACGTGCCTTTCTTTACAGAGGTCTTTGTGATGTCTTTAGATAGAAGGCTCCATACTCTAAAACATTTTTAATGAAACAGCATGGTAGGATAAGCTACTAAAATAAAAGCCAAGTGCTAGATTCTAATAAACCTTTCAATATAGAAAAGCTTAAACATGTCTGGGACTGTTTGGCTAATTGTTAGCTGGCTTGGTATCTTTGCTTAGGCTCCCATTTAAAGAGGCAAAGTATTTGTCTTTGCAGATAAGCTGTGAGCAATTTCTAACCAAAGCCTTTTTGTTGCTGTCTTTAGCTGTGTGACTGTATTGGTGTAGAAGGGGCCAGTTCTGTGACTTTGTTGCTGATTTGTATTGGTAGCACAAATCCCTCCCTGATGGAAGAGGAGGAAAATAGTTCCTCTTCCATCGACAGCAAACAACAATTAGAGCAATAATTAATCACTTGTTTATTTATAGACGCAAATGAGCTACGCTTCCATCTAGTTTGACTTCCTGTGCATTCAGGCTGTGCGTTTTTCTTTGGAATTTGTAGGGGGAAGTGGTGTGGGGTTTTTTTTGTTTGGTCAGGGTGTGTGTGTTTGGTTTTTTTGCTGTTTGTTAGTTTTTGTTGGTTATTTGTTTGTTTGGGGT
>VZTL01012585.1:0-15180 GCA_013400535.1 Scopus umbretta
TGTTACTGAAATTACTGATGCCCTACCAGTGTAAGACAGGAGCAAAATTTTTCCCCTGGTGTTTTTTATTTGGTAGACATATGCACTAGCAGGAACTCAAAGTCCCTTTTCTTGTAAAGACGTGATGTGCAAATGTTAGGCTATAGAATTACCTGGTATTATAAAACCCTCTGAAGCAGGCAGAGTCCATTGAGTTCTCAGCAAGATGGGAACGGTGGCTCATTCACGTCACAGGTATTTTTGTCATCCAGTTGACTTTTCCTTATTAGGAAAATAAAAACTATTCAAATAGAAAGTTCTTGCTCAGTGTATATATACCAATTTAGCTGCTTTCAGCCAGCTTGATTCCCTTTCACCTGCAAAAGCTTACTTTTTTTAAACGTCTGTAGCACTCTGAAGCCAGTTCAGTTCGAGCTCTGTCTCTGCGTTTCCTCTCTGACTGTGGAAAAAGATTATCCCTTGGGAATGATGATGGATCTGGTTATGTGCACAGAGGTGAAGGAGCAAAGATAGACAAATGAAGGGTGGTGAATACACCACCTTCATTTGGCTTTCTGTGAACAAAGCACGTATCCATGTACAGAGGTGGCCACACATGGGAGAGGCTGCGGGGACGCCACATCTAGGCAGTGTGTCCATACCACTGTCAACATTTCTCTCCTATGTAACTTCTCCTCCACATGAACTTCTAAAAACAAGCTCTGGAGCTGGCTGGGCTAAGGGTTTTCAAAGAAGAACCAAGACAATGTTGATTATGTGCCTTCCACAGAGATTAAGCAAAAATGTTTTATTAATAGTGTCTGGAAACCTTGTTCTGGCTCTCTCTTCTTGTTTTAATTGAATAGCGCATCTGAGCACTACAACAAGGTCTGATTGAGGGCAAATCAGTTCTAACAACATCACTCCAAGGTGGTTTTTACTCCATCCATACCAATCCATTTTTGCACAAAAGCAGAAGTTTACTAATTTAATACCTACTGACGCACATCAGCATAATACATAAGCAGTAGGAAAAGCTGTGTCAGTCTATTCTTTATAGACTTTATTGAGGGGATGAGATTATACAGTTATTGTACAACATGACTTTTCCTTTTTAGGAGAATAAAATCCCTTCCATTGGAAAGCATCTCTTGGTCATCTCTTAAAGTACTTCAGATTTTCTCCAGTCTTTTCTTGTTATTTAAAAGGAATGTAATACACATCCATAATGGTCATGGGTTATTTTCTGGACTAGATCTCTGTCAGGGTAGCAGGCATACGTTACACAAAGTACAAGCATCAGTAAAATCGTGCGAGGCCAAGTGTAGCTCCCACTTTGTTCTGAATGAGCAGAATGATAAATGAAAGAGGTAAAGCTCTTTATTTCAGCACGTGTCTATGGTCCCAGCTGGAGATCAGCTCCCTTCTAGATTCTCTTAACACAGAAAGTGGAATTGAATTTGGTCCAAATCATTCAGGATTTTTTTCTAATATTGAACCTAAACTGCTTTCTGAAAGTTTTGTTGGGTTTAATGAGAACTAAACAGAAGCAACTTCATCCACAGCTGAGCCTGAACTGGAACTGACCCAAAATAGATTTTGCTTCAACTACCCAGCTCACAGATGAGGTTTTGCATGTCCTGACACCCCTTGAGCACTGCAGGACCCAGACCTCTTGTGAGATTTGGATTGAACCAGGTCACAGCTGTGGTTGTTCCAGAGTACGAGTAATGCTATACTGTGATGCCCCTCTTAAAGGCTGTTGACTTCATGAAAAGAGGGATTCATCTCATCTCAGAATTAGACATTTGATTTAAGCTAGTTGTCTTCTCCATTGACAGAGATAGACAGAGGCATATCCAAGGAAAGATTCACAGAGAGGGCCCAGATGACTACTGTAGACTCATTTCATGATTTTCAGGAGAAAATTGGATGAAAATTTCACAGTTGAAAGGTTTACACATGTACAAACATCTTTTTGATATTTCATCCAACTCCTTCTTTATTCCATCTCTCTCCAGCTGACATCTTCACTCTTCCCAAGGCACCTCTGGGTGGTAGCAAGAGCTTTGTGAAGCGACCAGCTTCCATGTCATGTGGAAAGTTCACACTTTTCAAAAGATGACTCTTTTTCCTCCGTTTCTTCACAAACTGGCAGCACCAGTCTGAACAAAGCCAATGGAAAATATGCATTAGAAAGTCATCATGAACTAGCAGGAGAAGGGACAGGAGATTGTTTGATGTTTAATTCCAATTTCTATGATTGTATGAAAACAAGATGGTGAGCATCTCTCTCCCCTTTCTCCTTAACTCTTGTTCCATCTGTAACCAGTCAAGAAGAGATTACAAAGAATGGTTTGTTCAAACTTTTTTGTCCATGAAAATATCTGTTGCAAGACTTTTTTTTCTCTCTCAAAGATCCAAAATGCTTCATTTTACCAGCCAGACTGGATGAATGCTGTGAAGTATTTATACACAAATAGTTGAATTTTTTTATTTAAACCACTTCAGCTATGTTTGCATCTGCTCTGGTTTTGCTTTCCATAAGTATCAATGCAATTCATTTTTTTAGAACAAGGTCCTTCTCAAAGTAAACATTAAGTATGAGCACTCAAATGTATGTGCAAAGGAAATTTTACATTGCCTTCCTGCAAGGCTTCAGAAAAACAAAAAACTCAGAAGTATTAGGCTTATTCCTGCTGTCAAGGAGCAGTAAGAACACAGAGTAACTGAAGTGACATATCCAAACTGAAAAAGCCATGTCTTATTTCAAGGGTGAAATCCTAGTTCCCCTGAATTCAATAAAAGAATGCCCACACATTTCAATGGGACAAGATTTTATCACACTTCTAAGGCACTAAGTCCACTTCTTTTTTCCTAAGGGTTAATTAATACTGACTTAATAAATTCAAGAAAATCCTTTTATATTTGGGATACTTTAAAATAGCACAAAGTAGGCAAATCATCCTTTTCCATTACTGTTCCAGATTAATTTTAGACAAATTTTGGGCTGTGTCACTGCCAAAAGAGATGTTTCACCAGCCCTGGCTATGTCCTCCCATTCCTTCCCTCACACCTGGCACTCTGATTGTTTTATTTAGCTAGACTGATGAGCTGACCCAGCAGAAAAAAAGGGTTGCGAGTTTGTTTTGAGAAAGATTGGTTTTGTTGCGATGAGTCCCCCTGATCTGGGTGGGAGCTTGGTTGTACAAAGAGAGGTGTCTGCAGAGGGCAGGTGGCAGGAACACAGAGTCTGGTGGGCAACATCGCATGGGACTGCCTCTAAATTGCATTCAAGCCAGCTGCATCCTTGCTACTTGGGATATTCCCCTAGCAATAATGAGCAAGAAGTGTGGAAAGAGACTCCTTTAGCTGCTCCTCTGACTCTTCCGGACATCTTGTCTCAAAAGGGGGAAAAGCTGAGATGCCATTTCAGTTTTCAATAGTAGATGAAGGGAGTTCAGGCTGCAGGCTGCAAAGCAGCACACAAAAACATGCTGCTTTGGAAAATGATTTTTTTCAGCTCTTTCTCAGAGTCAGGGAGGCATGTTCTCCTTCCCGGTATTGTCAACATTTGTTAAAAGAGAGGCCTGTGCCAGGGGCTTCACCTCCACCCCATGTGCTTGCCCCATGGGGTGTGCCTGTACCCCAAGGGGGCTGTAAGCCCCAAATCTGACTGGTGCTGCAGGGGCTACGGGGCTCCACACAATCCATCCGCAGTGCCATGTTGCAGTCTTGTGGGGAAGAACTCTGTGCTCTTTTCCCGGCTCCCACAGCACAGCCTGCCAGACGGTTCCCCTCCCCTGATTTCAAGGGGACAAATGACACACTGCTACTGAACTCAGGTGGATGTTAGTAAATTCACTGCTCTGTTACCTAACTTGGCATTAGGAAATAGCCCCAAACTGCCTCTCCCAAATGTCAGTTTTGAAGTCAGTGCCTCCACAGAAGCAGGCCAGCCGCCTCTTTCCACTACCAGTGGAAATCCCTCCAGCATCAGGATGTTAAACTTTTGGCCTTTATCTAATCTTGCCCTTCCACCCCTTCCCACTGTTCACTATCGATGTCTCCACAGCTGTAGATGTGTTTTGCTGAAGCCAAACTTAGTCATTTCATGATCCCACAGGAGTACTGTTTCTAGACCCTTATAATTTTCCATTGTGCCTCTGTTGAAATAGAGAATACTGGAAGTCTTTTATGGAGGAGGCTTATAAAATATGAACATCTGTTTGTTATGAAACTTAATGCTGACAGCTTGAAAGAGCCATCTAGAAAAGTATTTAACTAGAAGTGTTCTTTGTGTGTGTTGGAACAAAAGGTTTATATAGGTATATTGGAGGAGACATCTGCTTCAGGTAAGATTTATTTCAAGATAGTGTCATTAGGGGCTTAGAAGGGATTCAAATCAGAGAATGTGAATTCCCCAGAGACTTGTCTCCAAGGCGCACTTAAAATGCCAGATTTTCTCAGTTCAAGACCACTAACAGACATGTTTTGTTACCTGGATATACCTGCATTTCTTCAGTTCTGGCTTTCTACTGTCTGAAATGGTTGCATTATGAAATGAAAATCACTGGCATTCACCAGCTGCATGTGATGGTTCACAAGGTTACGCATTAATATTCTGTGACTACAAAGAGCTGCCTCAGATAGGTTAATTCCAATAGAAAGTTAACTACATACTTATCTTTGAAGTGATGCTATTGAATTACATTTAGCGTAGCAGTCTGTTTTATACCTTGGTTTTACATCATACCAATTTAATAAGCAGCATGAGAACAGGAAAAGAGTAAATAGTGAGCTTTATTCAAGGCATTCTTCAACTCATCTATGTATCCAAGGGGGATGAGAGAGTTACTCTTTTCTAAAATGCATCTGTCATATTAATAGACCATTTGGTACATTGCCATATGTGAGTGTCAGATATTGCCAAAGGCAATATAATATTGTTAATAGTGGGATCCTAGAAATTAGAAATGGAAGAAGCTTATTAGATTTACAGTCTGCCCTTCTGTCGATATACTGCTAAATGACTTTCTCTGGTGTGTTCTGCAATTGCATTTCAAATGAGTCCAAAGTTATACTCTGTTAGTCATCCATCAGGGCTGAGGAACTTGGAGCCGGAGGAAGTGTGCAGGTTAAGTCTCAAGTCAGAAGAATTTGTTCCCACTGGAAATAATATTTTTTTGCTGAGACTGATTATTGTTTTGCCATTGATTCAAATGGAGCCAAGAAGACTCAAATTGACAAAGCCATGCCTCAAAAATAAAGTTCAAAACAAAACATGGTGGTGGTGTTTTAAAGCAATGCTGAAATAGATTTGAAGTATACCGTGGCTCTATGCTACCCAAGAATTTTTGGGTTTTTTGTCATGATTTATCCCCTTTACCCTTTTGCTTTAAGAGCAGCCAAGAAAAACAGGGGAGAGTACAGGAGACACAAAATAACTGCATCCCACACTCAGAGTTAAAAAAAGGAAGGTTTCTTCTAACCCACTTCAGTTGACTTATCTCAGGTGTAACTTGAAACACTAGGAGACTGAAAGGGAAACCAAACAGAGTGTAATTTTAAATTTCTAGTGTCCACTTGAAGAGATGGTGCGAAATATTTCAGCTTAAACTTTGACTGACCTTAACTTCTGTGCATGATGCCAGTTTAAACACCATTGTAAGCAACACTATACAAAACTGTAAGCACAACATAGCCCATAACATTGTCTTTCATACCAGGGTATGAAATGCTAGTTTAATAAAAACTACTCTTTCGTATAATTTTGTATTATAAACCAAGACAAACCTCTGATGACATGGATGATCTCTGTTCACAGTGGCTGGACCACATACAGGCAGATTTGTTTGTGAGATATGAGTGCATATATATGCATGACATACAGTATCTCCTGTTATTAATAATGCACTGATATTGTTATCCCTGGGTCTGGATGGGCTACTATTATTAAGCTTCCTGACATATTATCTTTCAACCGCTTGTTGCTTTGATAGCCTTAAATCTCTGAACACACTCAAGAGATTCCTTGGGATAGGTTCATCCTGGAGGGTACCACAGTCATAGCAGCCAGGAGACCTATGGAAATGCATCCCTGGAGGTGTTCAAAAAACGTGTAGATGTGGCACTTCAGGGCATGGTTTAGTAAGCATGGTGGTGTTGGCTTGACAGTTGGACTAGATGATCTTAGAGGTCTTTTACAACCTTAATGATTCTATGATTCTATGATTATACCCCCTCTCCTCCCATCCCAAAAGATGCGATGGGGTGAGGATGTTCACCCAGAGCTCATCCTCACAAGCAGCTGGGCCTTGAGCCAGGCTGTGCACTGCAGACCAGGGCCTCAGGGTGTGCAGCGGATCATATGCCTAATGAATTGTCCAAAATGGCATAAAGAAAATGAAAGGTTGCTACCTTAGTTTTGTGGAAGGGAGACCTCCTCTGCAGCCCAGCTTGTTGGCTGTTTTATCAAACCCCAAAGCCTCTGAGAGATGCACCCCCAGTTTACAGCCCCACACTCCATAGTACAGCATAAAGTCAACTGCGCTCTAGCATGTAACCATGTTAAATGAGATTACTTTCCTCATACTAAGCCTCATTCTAAATAAGCCAGGCTTCATAAAATGAGAAACCACAAAAATACCTGAAGCAATTTATTTTTTATCAACGTGATTCTACCAACTACAAGTGCCAGTTTAAATTAAAACTCACTCCCAGTGATCAAAAGATGCACAGCCAGCCCACTGTTTGCAAAGATTCTCTCACTCGTGATGTTTTGAAAACAGGAGTAGATGAAATCCAAGAGATTTCTTACAGCCTTCTGGCTGTATTTAAGGCTTTGGGGAATGGGCCTTCATCACAGTTTCAAACCACAGTGTAAACAACAGTCCTTGTTACTGAGAGAAATTAAGGAGAGTTTTAAAGATCAGGTGAAGGACTTAAATATAGAACTCTCTACCTTCTTGCAATTATTCAATATATTATAGCTTATATTTAGTCAGAAAAGAGCTCATGATGAACATACTTACAGCAAAGACAATTATAGAGCAGAAGAGGCAACAAAGTGGATTACTGATTTCTTTGCTTTTTGAATAATCAGTCCTGGTTATTTGCAAAATGTTCCCTGGGGATGTCACGTAAAATACTTCTCTAACAGTGAAAGTGATGATAGTTTGGGGGTCTTTTCACAAAAATTCATCAGAATGGCTAATTCTATACAGTAGGGAGGGAAACTGAGCTGTTGTTACTGATACATCGTTTTGCTTCCATTTTTCCTCATTTTCTCACGGCAGTACTTAGGGAATGAAGGCTGGCTTCTATTCCTGGACTGCTGAACTCATTTCAGAGAAACAGGGTGTCCTGGACTGTGCGTAACTCAGACCAACGTGAAAGACGATCAGGGCAAGTTGGGTTTCAGAGGCTTCATGAGTATTTGCAATATAAACTCTCTTCCGCTGCAGCCGTTTTTGCACACATCCTAAGGAAGAGCTTGGGCCCAGCTCTAAAAAGGTCTGTATTCAGTGGAAATCCTGTTCCCTTTTCCAGCTCCACAAATATTAGTAGGACTCTGCAGGGTGGCTCAGCATCCACCTGGCCATACCGAGAAAGTTAACTGGGAGTTACCTGCAGAAGTCAGCCTTGCTTCTGGTTTCAGGGTGTAAACCAAACAAGGTGAACCATGCTAGATATACCTACACTGATAAATGCATCATTTTCAGAGGGTGACCCTGCAGGCTCAGCACTCATGGCTTGACCTTCTCAAGATAGTCTGGCCACATCCTGCATCACTTAGTATGTCTCTCCTGTGGGCCCCCTGGGATGCTCCTGCAGTTCCAGGACATCAAAATTATTTCATGTATTTTCTGCAGGGAGATGATTTGGTTCAAAGAGCCCAAAATAATCTGAGGGCTGTGCTGTAGGATAGCACATTTCAGCACAAAACTGAAAGTATGAGTTATTTACCCTGCTTCGTATCCTCAGGGCATGTGGAGGTGTCTGGATGTAAATCCCCCCAGGATACCATCGAAGGGCTACATGGGGCAAACAGAAACCAACCCACGGGTGTCTCATCCACACTGCCTTTTGGGAGCAAAACCTGGAGTAACTCTAGAAATGCTCAGGGCTTAATTTCAGCCAGAATTAGTTGACACGCTTCAAAAGAGAGACTAGGAATGAACAAATGCTTTGGATGACCATGTGGATGACCAGCACACAGGGACCTGGGACTGTTCTTGGGAGCTAAGCCGTTTGGCAGTGTACAGCTGCGACCCATGCCCAGACATGGTAAATCAGATTAGATTCAAAACCTCCTGCCCCATGCATCTTGCCTATTTGCCGTTCTCTATAACCAGTAGCCATCTTGGCAGAATCCAAAGAAACAGTTAAAATCCTGCACATTTAAATGCTTTCCAGGCAAGACTCTCCTCCCAGATCAGTGTATGCCAGCACTCAGCATTGATGTTTTGCCTTTCTTACATGTGAAGATCTCTCACAGATGACAGTATCAAAGAGCAGATATCAAAGCTCAGTGGTGCCTTGCGGATCTGAGAAAAGTACTTTGCCCCCTCACAGGAATTTATACAAGGTGCAATGTATACTACACATGGCATAGAAATGAAGCTGTCATTTTGTAAGATTCCTTGTGATATTTCAAACCTTGAGAGTGAACACTGAACAACATGTTCCTGTGACTGGAACCCCTTCATGCATGCAGTCTCTTACTTTCACATATTTTGGGGCACATTGGGTTTTCCTCTTATCAGTGGATCAGGTATTTGAGCATTAAACTTTATAGAAATGGCAAGGTATAGAACTTTTTTATCTGTTCAGGTCTAAGTACTCTTTCATTTCTGCAATTTTGATTTTTTTTCCCCAGGCCCACTTGTTCCTCACTGTTTTTCACACTGCTGTTCTGAAAACAAACAAACTAGATAAGACTCTCTCTCTGTCTACCAAAAATTAAGTCTAACCTAACCTAACTGGAAGGCAGGAAAAAAAAAAAAAGGCAGCATAAATACGCTTGCAGCCATACTTTAGGGCAGACTTCAAAGTAACTCCATGCGGGGTTCCTAGAGGTAGTTTGCTTGGGTACAACACACAGAGGCAGCAGCTCTGTGCAGAGCTGCATACATGAACATAAAAAAAAATCTTAGGCTATGTCAGTAATTTATCTACAACTTTGATGTAGCTCTCATATTGCTAACGATATGTGTGCCATGCCGTTTGGGAACTGTATTTTACACTACTAGGCCAATATTCACCGGTATGTCTTCTGGCCCCTGGAAGAAGCACTTCTATGAGAGGCAAGCAAAGCAAAAAAGGACATACAGACTAGGCTATATATTTTTTTTCATCTGAGTTCTTTCAAAGGCTTATATCTCTGAATATGTCTTCTGAACACCTGTATTCATCTACTGTGAATGTACTCCATAAATAATCTCTCTCACTATATAAAAATTTCTTCATTATTCAATCTGAGAGAGAAAAAAAAATCTCAGGTAAAAATTCCTGTTCATTTCTCTCCCTAGTTTTTCTATAACAAACCTCAGGAGAAAAAAAAAAAAAAAAGGAAAAAAAGATTCCTTCCCAAACAACTCTCTTTTTCCAGGCATTAGCATCACTGTAAACATATTGACCTCAGTAGGAGAAGAACTAAGCCCTCCTGGCTCTGTTCCTAAGGCCTTACAGTCAAAGGACCAGTCACTGTACAAGTATTGCTTCTACTGTATCCTCAATGGACAGTAAAACACATCCCTGAAGAAGGAGTGAAAGAGAAGACATAAAGCATACGGAAAGGGTAGAAGTGAGAAAAAGCATTCAGGAAATTCAGATGCAAGAACAGATACAGCTATTTCAAGTAAGCATAACAGGAACAGGCACAAACTGATGCTCAGGACAATGACAGGCAATAGGAAGGGCTAATATTTTAGGACTTGAACTGTTTTGGTGTGATTTTGCCACAATCATAAGCACAAGCTCCGTTACCATCAGCATGATGCTTTTCCCTGGTTGTTTGACTATGCAGAAACAGCTACCAAGGTCTGTTGTAGGTCTATCTGAGCTTCTGCACTGACTTCTAATTAATTTCACATTTATTAGGCTGGGGAGGGATCTTCTTGGTAAAGATGAATAGAGGCACAACATAAAATCCTTTTCTAGTGATGTTTCTGCAATGCCAGGACTTACTGGTAAAATGTTACATTCCAAACCTATCACTATCCTCCCTCTTCTGTCCCAGCCCAGTGGCAGAGAAACATGAAGTCCTGTTTCCTTGTAGGATCTGAGACTCGTGGGCCATGTGTTCCCAAGCTCCATGAGAAATAAAGTGTGCAGGTATGTTTAGGGGAGGACTCCTTGGCTGATAGATATATTTGTGTCACACCAATAGAGGCAGAAACTGCTTTAATTTCATATGCACTTAACTATGCCAAACTGCCACAGCAGACAGACCAGGTAATGCAGAAATCTGGATGCCTTTTGTGTGTTAAAGCAAAAACAGGAAGATAAACAATTAAGCAAATGCATTATATCAAGCTTGAGGTCTTGATTCTGTGAGAGAATATGATGAATGTAGTAAAAGTACAAATTAGGAAAACTGGGATTTTTTGATTGTTGTAGTTGAACAGGTGATTGCTTACAAGACTGAATAATAAAGATCTCAAAAATTCTTCAGACATATCTTGGCTAACAGAAATTAGGCAACAACTACCATATGTATTTGTTGAGCAGAGATGTACCATCTAAAACAGCTAAATCTCTTCTGTCTTGAAGTGGCAGTAATCAAAGAACAGATCAGGCAAGCAATGAAAAGGGATAGGAATTTCCTGGAGACACACAGTTAGATTTTTTTGATTCTCATAAAGTTTTTATTCCTTTTCTTCTTTTCTTAAGTTGTTATTAAAGTAAAGCCTCCTTCTTCTGTGGCCTGTAGTAAACATAGTCCTTTCTGCACTGTCTCGTTTCATTAAGCCGATTATGTATTGGATATACAGGAGTCATTTGTTTTTCCTGAAGTTTAGCATTTAATATCTCTTCCTTCCAACAAACACTCATACATAGAACTTTCATCCAGTGCTGGGATTGGCAGAGAACTTCAAAGAGAGCAGCATCCGCCCCTTCCTTAGGCAGCTTTATCTTTAAACTTTGTCCTCTCACCTCCTTCCAAAATGGTGACGAGAAAGAACAATTGTATTTGATGTGCAGTATGACATAAACGTTGTAAATAACTAAGTGTGAATAATGCAACTTAAGTCTCACTGCTGCCTTCTGCAAAGATTTGTTAATGCTGGCAAATGTTCCAGTTAGACAGAAACCCACTAAACAGGTTCTGACGGTAGGATTTGCACAACACAATATCACTTTACCATTCATCCTCCTGGCTGGTTCCCTGAAGAGCTACCAAAATGCTGTGGTATAGAAAGAAATAGAAGGAAGAGAAAGGAAGAGCAACCCCATACTCCACCAGGAATTACTCCAAACCTCTGCAAGTGTAGTGGGAAGGGGGGGAGGTTGAAATATCAAGCAGAGGTAAACAACAGTAGGTACAAAAGAGAAAACCAGCAGGGAAAACTGTAGTGACAGTTGATGTTCACAATATGTCAGCAAGAACTATCCATTTTCCTCTGCTGAGAATTGCATGTTTTGCTGGGAAGGTAATACATACAGACATAATTAAAAAGAGCTGGATGAGATCTCCAGCACTCAGGCATATCATCCACCCTGCCACACCAAGCAGCCTATGACTCAGACCTGTGACACCACTTAGTCTCCAAGTGCCATTCAGTAATATTAAAAACAATTTTGAATACTATACCCTCACAACAAAATTTCCTTTCCTTTCCCGGCAGCAGACACTCATCTGGAACTTACCAATACTTTCCCATTCTTCTCCTCCTCGGGTTTAATTTCCCAAGCCCTCTGCTTTCTCTTCATTATGCACTTACTTTCCAGTGGGTTTCATTTGGGGGAACAACGTCTGTGCTGTTCTGCTCAGAGAGCAAATACTATGATATACTTCTACATACGATATGAGACCCAATTGCATTTTTGCTTCCTTAGCTGTCCAAAGGAACACTTTAAAGAACAAGACAAAGATCTCACTCTCCAACCAAATAAACTAGGTCAAGTTTTGCACAGACCAGTAACTAAAGTGCTGTATTCTGGCTCTACTGCTCAGGTAGACAATAAGGATATACCAAATAAAACAAACATAAACCATTAACATGGAGTTGCGAACTCTAATAGGCTTTGGCTTATTGCCTTTGCAGGAGCACACTGTGCCTGTGAAGTACAGAAATTACGCATTCAGGCAAATGGTCCGGGGGATGGTGGCAGAGTGCGATCTTTCAGACCTTTGGAGCTATTTAGCTGCTCTCAAAACACACACACAACAACTCCGATAATTACACTCACTGCAAAACCTAGGCACGGTGCACTGGAAACCTTTTAGGGGCTCTTTATCATTTCCTGCCTTTGCCAGAATAAGGCTAATTTACTCCTATTTCAGTGGGCTCGGGCAGAGTGAGAGAAGAGAGACTGGATTGTCAGCATTATTGAAAAGATTCATGATTAGTCACACTCACTTGAAGACAAGTTACTTGCCAGACACTACACCACTCATTAAAAGACCTGAAAGCTGGCAGCCCTCCAGCAGCTGTGAAACAGCTCCAGGGCTGGCAGGCCCAAGAGGACCTCCAAAACCCTGTGCTCTCCCGCACACTGGAGTGTGAAAGGCCAGTTCGAGCATGCCTGGGAGCGATTGGCACCCCAGGAGTTCAGCAAATCAGTCTCGTGTTCTGCAGTGAGGAAAAAAATTAAAATATTTGGGACCCCAGCTGGTGCTAATGTCAAGGTAATGCTCTTTGAGGCTAGTCTGAAATTATGGCCTTTACATGGCCCCCAGATCTCTATAAGGCTCATGCTTGGGTGGCCAGAAGATTCTTTCAGTGACCTGGGAACTTGGAGCATTTCTTAACCTGCTTCAGCTCTGATCTGGTTCCTGCAGGAGACATCAAGGTATGTTGAAAATGCCCTGCTAGCTCAAGCCCATGAAAGCAGGTTCCCCATTTGAAGTTTCATTTCCATACCCTTGACTTTGTCATTGTTTTTATGTGAGTAGAAAGGGGAAACAACATCTCATTACTCACCCTCACACACTTGAGCATGCATCTCTCTGGGTTTGCCCCTTCTCGTTCAGCACCCTCCCAAGGCAAACTGTCCCAATTTTTCCAGCTCTCCCAACACTTGATGAATGCTGACTTCCCACCCACTCTCCAGAAGCATCAGAAGAAACAGACATTCATGTTTACCTTGCAGATTATTTTAAAACAGGAGATGTAAGAAACAGCATTAGCAGCCCATGTTTAGCTCACTTAACACAGGCATTTCATGGGGTGCCCAGGGGTGAGGGTGGTGAGATGGCCAACACAGTCCAGCAGCTCCCTGGCTTCCAAATGCACAGTCCTCTTCCTCTCCCTCCCTCTTGCCTCACTATCACCCAGTTCAGGTCTCCTATCCCTCTCCTAGCTCCAGCTCTTGCCTTCATCTGATCCCTTAAATATGTAAAAAGCTATCCAAGCCCCACAGGTTCCCGCAGCAGTCCACACAGGGAGAGAGGGGTGGCTCCAGGGGACTGGTCAAGCCATGTCCACCACAGCAGAGGGAGATAGTCCCTGCCCTTGGCACCTCAGGGAGGTGCCTGCAGCCTGGTGGATCAGCACAAACCTGTGCCAACGTGTGCCTTATTCTAAGCTGAGGGCTGAGGCAGAAAAGATATCTGAAGGCCTTATATCCCAAACGGAGAGCAGCATGCATGAGTGTGTATGGGGAATAATTACTTCTCCTAATAATCTGAAGCAAAGTAGAGTTTCCATGGGGAAAAGTTCTTTTAGTTAATCACTCTTGCTTTTCCCTATCCCTCTCCTGTAAACAAGCTTTTAATAGAAAACTAGTGCACAGTATGCTCTTATTATGCTACATTTGTATATTGCATGTATGAGGATTCATCTTCATACTGAAGAAGTTAAACTGCAGTGTATGAATAACAGTGCCCATGGAGAAAAAAAAAACTCTTCTTCACCCATCAGTACCAAGTTTAAACCTTGAGTGGTTGCACTCAAGCCTTTCTCCTGTCTGCAGTGGCAGTGTGTTGTAATATTTGCACTGCACAAACATCTCTGAGGAATCCTCACAGCATGGTGGGGATGGCAGGGCTGATTGTGTCCCCTGTGCCATCCCACAGAGCTCAACTCCAAGCCATTCCCCAGCAAAAAGCAAGGGAGGACGATTACCATCACTGAACCCAAGATGCCACCCTTTCCCCCAGAAAAATCAACATGGTAGCTCTGAAGGATTTCTTGTAAATTTTCACATGGTGGAGACTAGGCATTATGAGTTCCAGCTTGTGTTTTTATGTACTCAGAGCTTGGTACATCCTTTGGGCCTGTGCAAGTTTAGGAGCCATGCTAGTCACACCTCATTTCTTCCAGCCATCTGCCGCCATCCTTACTAGAAACAACCTGAGAGTACTTCTAGGCCTAGAAAAAGGTTGCATCTGCTCCATGGAGACCTGGTTCACACCAGAAGTCACATAATAACTTTCTCCAGTGCTCCTCATTTCCACTCCTCAGGATATAATTCCTTGTCCTTTCCTCCACCCTTGCCTCCCAGAAATACTGATCATGGGACTGCACTCTGAAGTGACTCAGTGAAATAATTTGAACTGAAAGGAAAAATAATCTATTTTCCTACGTATTCCTCTATCTACCTATCTGTTTATCTACCTATCACCTCTTTGTGGGCAGATTAATTTTTTTAGCCCCATCTTTCCACCGACACATCTTACTGCTTATGGTTGTTCTGTTACAACCGAGGCGGCGGTGACCAATAGGGCTGGTGGGACACAGGAGCACAGGAACATTTTAAGCTGGATTAAACCACTGAGGCCAATATACTGTGTAACAACACTATCCCAACCCAGCTGCGCGACTCTCCTGGCAGTGTGTGCTACCCCATTCCTTGCCCTGTAATTGCACGTTTTGACTTTCCATGACAAACCTGACTAAAAGCTTCCCACACCTGCCCACTCCCAGCTGCTTGCTGCTGCATCCTTTCCAGCTGCCTCCCCAGTGTGCAGATTCAACTGTGCATGTGGCTACTATCTAAAAATGGATGAGTGTTGTTTTCTTTTTTTTTTTT
>VZTL01012585.1:15214-78640 GCA_013400535.1 Scopus umbretta
TTTTCCTTTTTGGAAGGAAAGGAAGTGATTTGGGTCATTATAAGGAAATGCACCGAGCTGAGAAGCAGAAAAATTGGAGCTGAGGGGAAGAGTTTGGGGAGGCAAGACTGTGAGGCAGGACAGAAACATATGATTAAGGTACAACATGGAAAAACACCTGGAGAGGCTTAGCCCTCTATATTTGTGCAGAAACACAAAAGAAATTAGGAAATTCCTGATTTAAAGTATAACACTTTTCTTTCCATTACTGGAGCTTCTTTTGACATCTTTATTCCATTTGCTGACTCGAATCAAAGTTGTGAAGGTTTTGGATTGGGCATATATTCCTTGTAAAATGTTACCATATTTCAACAATTAAGTTCTTCTGCCTCTTGTTCCTAACCCATTCAAAAGCCCCACAGGTGACACATGTGAGACACAGCAGCCTGGACCCCCTCAGCTGAAAGCGATCTGATTCACCTCCTGTCCTTATGCACAGAACTACTCTGAGCTTCCACTGCTCAAAGAAACAGTTTTTAAAAATAAAATAATCTATATGCTGGGGAAAAATAAGATTTAATACAGAAGTTTTCTCTAGCCAGGACCTACATTTGAAAAATTATGTCCTCTTCCTTTAAGCACACTATGCCACAGAAATTCCCAGCTGTGGGACTCAGGAGTGCAGTTGCTGGAGTCAGGACTGTGGGTAGGGCCCATTCACATCTGAGAGCGCATATTCATGCACATGTCCAGGGCGTGCATATTCAAGACATATTTTAGACAGCTGTTAATATTGGTGCGACTTGGACAACATTTTAAAAGGCAGTTTCCCCCTCTCCTCACCACAAACGCTTCTAAAGCACTTACAGTGATAAAGTTTCCAACCATTTCCCTGAACAAAGTGACCTTTATAATCTTTAAAACTCCCCTCTTCTATTCCATCCCCCTTTGATGTCAGCATGGATGCTGGCCACTTGCCTGATCCCACACTGCCATGCTGGACTCCCCGCATTCATCCAGGACGCTTTAATTCTGTCTAGATGGTCTTACTGGCCAAAGCTCTTGGCCACAGACTCATGTCCAGGGCTTTCCAGAGACTTCTGGAAACACCACAAAGCCTGCCACAGAGCTGCCACGTCCTGCGGAGTGGAAAGGGAGCCTCCAGCCCATGTTGGGCAAGCGCTGGTACGTTTTCAGGAAACGGAGGGCAGACAGTGAGTGAGAGAGCGTAGGACGTGTGAGCCATGGCAGAAAGCGATGAATACCAAAGAATCCCAAAATTATGAGTTGCAACCCACAAGCGGTTCCAGGGGAGTTTCCATTTGAGGCTGTGACTCAGCAAAGCTACTATCACAGACAATAGTGTATCGGTCTCAAGTCGCCACTAAAACCAACATTGACGATCGGCTTCTTCTCAGATGAGTGATTGCCTTGCCCCCATGGTTTTTTGTAACTACCACTTTGCTCTCACATAAAATGTTGACAAGGCAAGAAACCAGAAAACTCTAGGCTCTGGCAGAGTTGGTTTCAAAGTTAAAGCACAAAACCCATGGTAAAACACCTCAGCTGCACACACAACTCGTTGAGAAAATATCTCCTAAGGAGCAACCTGGCCTGGAAACTGGCTGCAAGGCAGGTTAGCTCAGCATGCTGGAGGTTCAAGGTTCACCATGAGATGGCAGCCTTCCCCACCACCTTTGCACACCCCGCATGCTGCAAAGATGTGCCAACCCCAGTTCAGCACAGAGCAGTTCTGTCTTTCCCTGCAGAGATGGGCTGCCAAGAATCTAACAAAGGGCTCCCTCAAAAAAAAAGAAAAAAAAAGAAAAATCAGACTTGCTTTGCAATACACACAGTGATCCCTTGGTGAAATCCTTTTCCTTCCTTCAAATAAATCCCAAATTTAGTAATTACACATTTTCAGTGCATGTTATCCCCACACAAATCTACCAGCCGCAGACTGTCCCTGCAACTGAACTTGGCAGTCCTCAGCTACACCAGGCTCAGGATCAGCATGGCGCATCTCCAACTCCCTGGTGCTTCTTTGCACTTGGTAATGGCCCCCACATGCTGCCAGCCACACCACAGCTAGAGGGGCTTCTTCATGGGTTGAGGGACAGCAGGAGGTGGAGTGGACAGACACTATGATGCTCAATGTCCCCATGGCTGCAGCACCTTCTGGAAGCACATTCAACACAATGTTGATGGAAAGTGTTGGCATGAAGGAGTAGGAGTAGAGGGCTAATGTCCCCATAGCAATCCAGCAAACTCAGCTTGTGTTGAGGAGCCCATCAGGACTTACACTGTGGAGCAACTTGTGCCATCCCTTCCTTTAATGACACAGAAACAACAGGCAGGCTCTACTTCATGCTGGTCATGCCTGTACATTATATCACAGAGAGAATCCAGACAGATTTGGAAATATCAGAATATCTTCCTACTCTCCTGGTAGTTGTACAAGTAGGAGATAACCCAGGGGACGAAGATAACACAAACCTATGGGGAAATAAAGAAAAAAAGTCAGCCACTGAGCTGAGTTGTCTTTTACCTTAAATAAGAGGGGTCAACCCACATGTAGGGATTGTGTCAATTTAAGCCTGTTTCAGTGAATTTTGATTTGAAAGTGTACTAATGCGAATCTGGAGAATCAGCGTTGCCTTGGATGAATCAGACAAACGCTCATATGTCAGATGCTGACTTCAGTCACACCACTGTGAATCTGGGCTTACACCTCCGCAGGCAGTAGTGTGATTTCAGTAGGATAATTGTGCAACTGTGATCAAATTCTGCTCTGCTCACCTCAAGGTGTTGTACTGGTATTACCAGCAGCAGCATCTGACCTCTCTGCAACTTCAGTCTTCACTGGGTTTACACGTGAACAGAGGTCAGCCACCGAGTGCACCACTGACAACAGCTCCTGTTGTCAGAAGGATAAATGAGCAGGACTTGCTTCTAATATAAGCTTCACTTACGCAGCTGTACAGCTGTGTCAGCAGGTGTGTAAATGTGGCCCAGCCTGCTCCCCTCTCCATTTTCAGAGCTAGATCCAGAGCAACCTCATTGCCTTCAACAAAGCGATTCCCAAGTGGCCCTCACATAAAGAGGAGCTGAATCTGTCCCTCTGGTTTTTCATTAACACCACACTTGATGGCTTTCTAATTGTGCCAGTGAGTCCCACTATGCCTTTCACAGCTTTGTTCAGGTTATAAATACAGCGGGCAACTCTAAAATCACGAGCAGCAGCCAAGCTTGTATACTGAAAACATTCAAATATAGATGACTTTTCACCTTTACTTGCCAGAGGCCAAATTCTTTCAAACAATGATAAACCTTATTTAACCAGGAAGTCTTCGAAATTCTGGAGTGGGCCTAAAGGTCATGAGGTCTGAGATGACCTTGAAAAGTGACTTTTATCTCAGTGGACATCCTGGTGACTCAAGGCTTAAACAAATAAGTTCTGATATCTAATTGTCCCAAGAGCAGGTCTCTGATGCCAAAGGTTATATACTTAGTGAAGTATTCTGTGCAGACATGCAGAGCTGAGAGCCATTGTATGTATTTGCTCATAATTAACAGGGATTACTCCTAATTAATAAATACAGGTCTTTAGGAGGAGGAGGATTTGGAACTTCAAGGATATGCAGGTTTTCTGCAAAATGCATGGCACTTGATATGATGATTACACAGGATCAGAAGATGCAAAGCCAGAGGCAGAGGATGATTACAAACCTTTAGGTCCAAGCATAGGGATTTTGTTATTTTGGAGGAAAGCAAGCAAATAACATGGATGAAATTGCACCAAAGGCACTTATGCACAGAACAAAAGCTGGCAAGCTGTGCATGAAGCTCCAGCTATTCCTGTTCATGTTCATGGAAATAACACATGGGCCAAGGAAACAAGGTGGTAGAGGCAGAGGAGAAATGAGGGAGCAGGGTGAGAAGAGGCCTGCGTTAAGGCTGGAGCTCTGAAATCACCTAAAATATGTGGAAAAGAGAGAAGCAGCAGCAGAGTTAGGAGGCTGCAAGCCTGCAGCTTCTCAAGGCACTGCATGAGTAACAGGCTAAGCATTCAGGGCTGAGTGGAGTGCCACTGGGCCATCACCCAGGCAGGGCAGCCTCATTGCAATTCCATTCGTCTGAAGGCACTTACTCCAGGGATTAATTGTGGCAAGAACCACAAAAGTACAAAGATGCTTTTGAGGCACCTGAGTATTGCCAGGCAATCCAAAAAAGCTCTGTCTGACCCTGACGTACTCTGGCATTCAGAAACGTCTACCCCTCTGTGGCATGTAGAAGTGGTGTCCTTTTGCTTGTGACTGGAGCATCTTCCTCTATTTGCTTTGGCATTGCAGTCTGAAACTCTGTGATACCTAACCCTGCATCTTCTCCTATATTCCTTGGCTTGTGTTGAGCTTGGCGAGATATGAGACCCCTGCAGTGCACCCAGCAGCTACTGTGTTTCATATGCATAGGTTGTGGGTATCTGTAAAAACCTTGTGATTCCTCACCATCATGGATTATAAATATGTGCAGGTAACAAGCTGGGAAGTTAACTTCAGGGCTCCTTCTTTGCAACAATTTCCTTGGTTTCCTGCTCTTCCTTGCTTGCATTATCTCTTTCAGTTCAGGTCTCTGGCTCTAACTCTGATTTTATCCTGGTTATCTGTAGACATGTACGTGAGTCATATATGTGAACATTGGCATTTCTACTCCCTAATAATATGCCACATTTATCACAGCCAGTGTAGGAATTTAGAAGGTGCTTTACTTAATCGTTCCTGTGTATGTTGCAGACAGAAGGACGCATATCAGAAACCACAGGCTGGTCTTCAAGAGCCTAATCATTACTACAGAACATAATGGAAAGACTTGCCTTAAGACAGCTGTTCTGTTGCTGTAGATCAGTCCCACATCATGAGTGCAATGCTGAGGTTGCCTGAAGTGAATGGGGGAAAAGAGCAATTGCCAGCAAGTTGCATGAGGACCCACCTTATCTCACTAATAGGATATGCCACATAGAAACCTGGGTCTTAAATCCTGTCTCTGTCAAAGACTTGAATGCCCTATTGTCTGAAAAGGGGTATTTCTTTCCACTTAGAAACCACAGCTCCTAATCTTTTTCCTGGACTTGGTCATTTAAGCCCTTTAAAACCTCTTCCAAAGAATATCTGACAAAGAAGGTGGGGGTTACACCCACATCATCCTCCCATCCATTAGCTCAACATTTAGAGCATAACTACATCGCTCTCTTCCCCAGGCAGTGGAGGGAACTAAGCCTATTCCCCCCAAGCCAGCCCTGTCTGCTGCAGGACTGACTAGGAGAGGAGAGCCAGCGCTCACCAACCTGCTATCACCACTCATGCCGAGCCCACACCACTTTAGTAAATCCTGCTAATCCCACTGCCATGCTGGGCTGGAGCTCAGACAACACAGGACTGGAGAGGATGAGCAAGGCAGATCCTGAGGTGATACCACTGCAGTCAAGACAGAGCCCTTTCTGAGTATATGCAGGCAGAGCTCTGCTGGAGATAGGTTGGTCCCTTTTGATTAAATAATGGCTGAAATCAGAGACAAAATCCAAACTGCCTATTACAGCCTGCTTCAGTGCCCCCCTTCTTTGTTGTTGCTCTTTTACCTTTGACCATAGCTTTAGTTTTCATTTCAGGAGGCAGCTCCTTTTGCTCTACACAGTCTCAGACTCAGACATGGATGGCTCTGCCCCATCTCCTGCAGCTCCACTTCATGTCTCTTCTATCATGTCCCCTCCCCAAGGCCTCTTACTCCTCAGTCTGAACAAGGTGATCTTGAAAGGCTGAAGTGCTTCTGTGAGCAGAAGTAGATCCTGAGGCATTTGGGGAACTTTACTGTTGAGCACAAAGGTCCCCGGGGGTGGCAGGTGCTGCCAGGGTTCAGTGGCAGCACAGCTGGGCATTTGAGAGTCATAGCTTTGCATGCAGCATTTAAATCCTCCTGTGGCTCCAGCAACAAAACTTACAGCCGAACCCCCCAGACAGCAGAAATCTGGTTTGGAGGAATATTGACCAGTTGTCACCTGTATGTTTCCAGGGGAATTGTGTTCTTTGTTGTTTCTCTGAAAAACAGGGACATTCCAAGTTAAAAATTCTCAGAAAGGTACTGTCTCTGAACTGGTGAAACAAAAACTGGCTGTATTACTCTGTATAATCTGACAACACCACTCTGATACAGATTGATAGCCATATTCAAGGCATGCAAATGGCAAAGTGTTATTCATCTAGAAATAGGGTATCACAGTCAGGTTGCAAGGTTGGGGTCATTATTTTTTTGCTATACATCCAGCTTACATAGCAAAGGCTTCATTTCATTTATCAGCAGAGCTCATTCAAAGCAGGTCAGTGTAAGATACTGTATTTGTAGGGCAACCAGCTTTCCTTGTAACTCTGTATCAGTCATGTCACACCAAATTTATACCTGTAAATTTCTCCTCTAAATTGTCCTAGCATTTCTATGAATTTTATACCCTATGAGTTCACCAGTGTGTTTACATAACCTTTCCACACTTAGATTGGTTTTTAACTCCAAGGAATCATTGAGTCAAAAAGTTCTATGAATGATGGCTAATCAAAGACTAAGCAGGCTTTGCACTTGGTAGAAAATGACAATAATTCACTTTCAGCTGAGGTTTCTTTTCCTTTGGGCACACATGCACACAGACACATTGTGTTAGCTGTGTCAGATAAATCTGGGAGTAGCTAGGCTAAGCAAGATAAATGTGATGGTGTCAGTAGGTGAACTTTCAGTGGTAAGGTCCAGAGCTAAACAATTGTTTACAATACTCATTATATCCAGCCTTTAATTCCACTGCTGGTTTTATTTGTGTGCATGAGGTTTTCAGGATTCTGAAGTTTGGGGAGTAATTAGGAAACTTGGTTGTGTGTAACAGTAAGTGGAGCCTCAATGGCTTTATCCAACCTGTGCTTGGTGCTATTGCAGAAGTACTCAGGGCACCAGGCATGCTGGAGGGGAGAGGTACTGGTGTGCTCACCTGTGTCCTGCTCCAACAGGATAGGAGGACATGGTCACAGAGCATATGTGGAGGTAGAGGTTTGCAAGCCCTCCTCAGTTTGCTACTAACCCAGCCCGTGAGAGGTGCTCCTAGCTGTATCTACGTTGTTTTCTAGAGCATAGCTGGGACTCAGCTGACACTGTGAAATCATCTTTTGAGGGGTTGATATTTATTTACCCTCCTGTCCTTGAGGTAACACTAATAACAATAATAACAAATAATAATGAAATAAGACCATTCTTTTGGGAAGAAAAACAAATTTATTGACCAAGACATTGAAGAGATTTGTTGCCAGAAAAAAAATTATGATAAATGGTTTTGAAATTCATTCCAAGGTGAATCATTTCCTCCTCATCATTAAAGTTTATTGATGCGCTTAGGAAGGATGCATATACATAGATTGTCCACTTCTCACATTCTAACAGTTCTCTACTAAAGGACACCACAATTCTTCACTCGTTTATATCCTGGCTACACCAGCTCTACAATATGTGTTTGCATTCTTGTATGTGTAAGTGGTGGTGCAAAGTCTGTGGGGGGGAAGTAATTGCTAAGGTTGCCCAGTCATAGTCATTAAGTCATAGTCATTAAGACTTCCCTCTGCCCCCATAAATTCACTTCAGCTTTACAGCTGGACTTATGAACATCCAGTGTCTGCCTCAAACTGACTGAAACCTATTCTAGAGAATGAATCAGCTTGTGATTCGTATTGGAGCTAGGAGAAGAAAGGCAGAGGCTGTTCAATGCCATCCCCTCAGAAGCCCTTCTGGAGTACCCATATGGTTATGCTGCCCTTAGTTTCTTTGCTGGATTGCCCTAAAAAGAAATACCACTTAATTCTGGCAATGTTTGAGAAATGGGTGCTTATCATAAGGAACTGGCTGAATACTGCCTTATTTGATAAACCCAGCCAAACTAATCCACTATGAGTTGTCCATAGTGTCTGTCTGGGAGTAGCCTGATTGGACTCAATGATCTTAAAGATCTTTTCCAACCTAAGTGATTCTATGATTCTATGACCTACAGGGAAGTAGTCTATTTCTCCCCTGCAACATTGTGTTAGGTTTGAAATGAAATTGCTCTGAATTAATGTACTCCATTGATTGCTATGGCAAATGTATCGTATGTCATAAATTCTGCCCTCTTACTCACCACAGGGAGATTGTCCTTTGGTTGCAGTAATGCAAACCTGGGCTGAAGATGGGAAGTATCTCTCCATGGCCAGTAAGACACTGTCTGTATGCAGCTTCCTGTGGAGCCTTGGAGATCACAGATTTCTAACAAGTTTTTGTGTGTTGAATGTTCTTATAGAAGTGAAAGACAAACAAATGACTCACAGAATGAAGAGAAATTCAGATTATTTTCCCCACAGAAAACTCCATATTTGCTTTATCTCTAACTGGAATGAAAGTTAATGGGTTAACATTATTTGAGGAATCTCAAGTTCCCCCAAAATTGTTTCTTAAATGTAATACAAAATGTTTCAATGTTATCAACTAAACCAAAGTGTTTGGCTATTTCCAAATCCAAATATTTCATTCTGCATGTCAATGCATTTCACTGATGGTCAATTCAACTTAAGTTACACTCAATGCCTTGGCAAGATCTTTGTACTCCACTGCCTTTTGTTCTTCTTTTTCCCCACTGGACTGAACTTCCTAGACAAACTATGCTTCCTATAATGTGTCTGCAAGGGCTCCCTTGATACCAGCTACAGCTTTCAGAAGGCATAGGCACTTTAATGGAACATTTCTAAAAGAAACAGAGGTTGATTTTCCTGAAGGAGACACACAGAAAGCAAGTCATGGAAAGTTAAGGTTTTGTAGAAACTGCAATTTCAGTGGAAGTTTTCCAGGTGAGCAAGAGCAAAACCAGCTATTTGTAATATTAAGAGTAGGCTGAAAAGCTAAGTAAATAGACCTGGACTGCCACATGCTCTGCCCATTCCACCCACCATGACTTTGTCCTCATTCTTAACTGTGGCAGCATTTGCCAGCCCTAGACCTAGGTGTGACTCTTCTAAAAGGAAAGCAGGCAGGTGTCTAAATCACAGGGAAAAAGAAGGAGGAGAGGAATGAACTTCCTGGAGGTTTCAGTTTCCATAGCTCTGCTTCTTATGCAGACAGAGGGAGAAACGCAAGTGCATGAGCTAGGATTAACTGAGGAAAATAAAGAAAAGACTGCTCTGAGTTCTCCCTTTAATCTATTCTCTCAGACAAAGGTTAAATTACCATTTGAATGCCACTGTAGAAGAGCTAATAATGTTGCTTTTATGTTCCAAGGATCCTCTCTCTTGATAATACAGTCTTTTCAATTCCAATTAAGGAAAGCGGTGGTTCCAATCATCTCTATGCTGAAGATCCCTGTTTTTGCCATCCAAGAGCTTGTTGCCCTGTTGCTCCCTCATCGATTTCCCGCAGTGCTTCAGGTGGTGCTTCAGAAACAGCTGAATGTAAGGATATGCTCCTGTAGTTAGAGAGAATGGAGCTATACTTTGAGGTCTTTATGAAATTATGCCAAGTGTATTGTGATTTCCAACTTCTGGACCCCAGGGAGAAAGCTGAACCCCTGGCTGAGAGCTGAACAAAACCCATGGTACTGTATTACTGTCCAAGAAAGCATTTTTGGACTACTTTTGAAAATACACTCTCCCTCCTGATTAGGATACTGTGTTTTCATTGCCATTTAGAATGGATTTAGCTATCTACGGAGGTTATCCTGCAGACTTTCCAGGCTTTCCCATTGTAAGTTGTAAGTACACTAAGGAGGAAATCAAAACAAATGCATATTTGTCTTCATCACTGACAATGGTGTCAAGTGGAAGACAAACACAGCCAAAGCAGCAAAAGGAACAACAAAACTACTTACAGAGAACTGAGCCAGTATATATAATTTCTAAAAGGGCTGCTAATTGTTCAGCACAACAATCCCCAGCTCTGCAGGTTGCAGTGGGAAAGCATTTGCAGAGCGGTCCAAGTGAGGACAAGGCACAGTCCATCCTATCATTGATGTTTGATCCTGACTTTTCCCATCCTCACAAGCCTCTGCTGACACTCCTCTGGCTCAGAGGCCCTCCTGGAGCTGTATTACCTCCTTGTAAGTTGGTCTTAAGCTGCTTTGGATGAGCAGGGAAGAATGTGTCCAACTGACTAGAGCCCCAGATGGGGAGAAGCCCATCTCCATTTCTCCCTAACTGATTCAAGCCTGTGCTTTTCTGGTCCAGGAACCTGCACTTAAAGGGAACCTGCATCCAGAGACAGTTATTTCCCAAACCAGCAAGGGAGAAATTCATTTAGGCCCTCTCATATATTCCTTCTATGAGGTTTGTCTTCACTGCTAGCTCAGGGTATTTACATGTTCCATATTCCCATTTATGAACCCTTTATCAAGATAGGGGCAACCAATAATGAGACTCTAGGGACAAATATGCTGGAGATGATGCTAGAGAAAGTAACAGATCCTCAATCATACCCCATGTGCCGATGACATGACCCCTTTCCCAGTACTCAGGCCTCCTCAGAGAGGCCAGGGCGGAGCTCTGTTCTGACTTTAGTACATTAATTAGTGGCTGGAATTGATGTGACTTGTGGAAAAGCAGCAGGGCCTGAATCTACTTACAGTCTCTGTTCGCTCTATGTCCACCCTCTTATAATTTGGGAAGCTCCTCATATGAACACTACTGCCCTCATCTCAAAGTCCTGAATAGTTTCACACCTACACACTACACAGAAGAGGACTGCAGGGCTCTCAATTGCACAAGATGCCTGTCTAACCCTTCCATGAATCCCACAAAGCTCTTGGATTTTGGGATGTGTGGCAATAAGTTTTGCAAGTTAGTTCAGTGAAAGGTCAAAGACCTCTTTCCTGCAGTGTTTCCTCATAAACACTGTCATTATTACATTGCAGTAGCACTACAAGCACTATGGCCTTGCACACAGTAGGAGCAACTGCAGTGTTCCATTTTATGGCTCAGCTCCACATTCAGTAGCATTGCTGGGAAGTATCAAATCAGCAGAAGGGAGCTCAGCTTCTGCATGGTGAGCATGTGGCTACCTGGAGGCAAACCTCAGAAAGGCACAGGCAAAAGAAAATCTCCCGCTGGAGCACCTCAACACTTAGCTCAGCCTAAACCCAAAAGACAGAGCTCAAGGTTCCTCTGCTGTTTCCCCAGGGATGCTGACCCAGTAAGGCATGCTCTGGACATCCTCCCCACAGGCTGACCAGGTTGGAATCCATGTAAGATTCAGCGGCAGCTGCTCAGAACATCACTGAAGGAGAAGCATCACTAACCTTATCCCTTTCTTATATGCTTTAGTTAACTGGTTAGAAATCTCACCCTGATTGTGGTCAAGCAAAAATAAATTAAACCCTCCATTCCTCCTTTTCAAAGAAAGACTTAAACTATCAAGCTATAGGAGAGCTTTGAACATGCTGTATATGAAGGAATGGATGACTGAGGAAGGGAGCAAGAATCTCCAGCCTCACATTTAATATTCTCCCTTCACTTGAACATGGCTTTCCGATGTCTAGTAAGATACTTCAGGCATTGATACAAATGGCTGTCCTCTTCCTTTCCTGGCCTGATTCATTAATAAAGGAAAACATATAAACCCAGGGATTTATATCTTTAGGACGTGGCTCACACAGCTAACCCAGGTACCAGGCATTACAGAATTTAGCATGGCAGCACCGCAGTTGACCTTTGCGTCTGGCTCCCCTCCATGTGCATGTGAATCTCTGTTATGTGACAGCTCAGAGGAAAAGAGAGAGGTGCCTTCCCACATGGCAGCTTGTTTTTCTGAAGACATTGTAGGATATTCTGAGCAGAAGTTTTAAACATATTATCACAGAAATGGCCAAAAAGTAAAGTTCTTTTTAGGTTTGCACTGAAGTAAAGTACAACAGTGGTTAGCCATACAGCAAAACGAGCATCAGAATTTAGCTCTAAACTCTCAGACTGATACAAATAGCTACAGACCCTTTAATTGTTTTCAGACCCTTTAATTTATTCTTTGGTTTTCCTGTTAAATTAATCTATGCATCTGTCAACTCACAATGCAAAAACTCACAGGACTTCATGGCCAATTAAACACTTCTGGCAGAGGAGGAGCTCCTAAAATTGAAGTAAATTGTATTAGAAGCTATTATAAAGCCTTTCCACATTGTCATGATGGGGCAAAAAAAAATTCAGTTTGTATTTGGATCAAACCACTTGCAAAAATGTGATTGCATTCAGTCAAAGATCTTCTATATATTAATGGTGTCTTTGCTTTCTGTGATGGGTTGAGAAAGAAAATCAAGTAGTTCTGTGAGAATGGATATCAGTGACACCTCATATTCCACAGATCTGTGTTTTGTGGGTTATGGTAATCTCCTACTAAGGTTATCACTGTGCTTGGGGCACCCATATGGTCTTTTGCTGACAACATATGAATTCACTTGTCAGGCTTCCTCTACTTGGGACATTTGTAGGAGGTATTTGTGGAGTTTTGCATCTCTACCTGGGTACTTGCATTCTTGAAACAGTAATGTAGTCTCTCTCATATTTGTCTTCCTTTGTTATCTAGGATTCAACTTGGCCAAGAATAGAAAAGTGATTAGCAAGGGATGATCAGACCAACTGATCACACCACATGATCCCATCATTCTCATTTCACTAGGAAACTGCACTGAAAAATGAACAGTTATCTAGAAACCAATAATGTTTTAGTATGACTTCATAGACTGCATCTTTCCTAAAAACTTTAAAAATTTCTCTGGAAATATATTTGAAGAAATACATAGCATTAGATATCTGACTCCTGGACAGAGGTAAGCTGATCCACCCAGGATCACAAAGAACCTTTTCTTTTCACAATATGATAGCACAAACTGGTTTTTTTCCTTTTTTTTTTTTTTTCCCCTGGAACAATGAACAGGAGTTATCTGTTACATTCAAGTGAACATGGGCCCACAACATTTCCTGCATCAGTTCCCTATGGAGAAGGCAGGATGTTTAGGAATCATGATGCTGAGGACAAAGGTTGGTCAAAATACCCCACCAGCCCACTGCAGGAGTGGAATAATGGCTTCAGTGGTATTTTCCATCAGAGAAAACTAAATATAAATGTAGTTCAACTTTGTTCAGTGGTGAGCCAACAAAAATCACTTTCGCCTCTGACAGAAGCCTGTCTCCAGTCCAGGACATGTCCAGACAAGGGTGTATTTCTCACTTCCCTGATCTCCAATACAAGGCTAATAAATTTTCAAAAAATCTGTGCCACAGTCAGTTAACATACATATTGCTCAGTGACAACGTAGACTGTTTGATCTTTGCTCTAAGGGTAAAGCACCATTTCAGGGTTGCTTGGCAGCTCTGTTTTCCTTTCCTTAGAAAAAGAGATGGATTCGTTTAGAATCACGGGCCATGGAGAAGGGAGCTCAGGTGTGGCAGAAATGGCAGGTGGCTAGAGCTGACTTGACAGCAATTAAATGTACAAATCTTTGATTAGGCTCACGGGAATGGAGTCATTAGCTACAGCGAATGGACCAGCTTGCTTTCCACTGCCTCATTAGCCATAATACTGATATTACTTTAAAAAGCTTGGAAAAAAGCCCTCCCACACAGAATTAGGAAAGTTGAGTTTCAGGGGAAAAAAATAAGCTAGTGTAAGCATTTTCTAGCCGAACAAACAGAGCCTGGCTTTTCTGCATGGTCACTGACAAAAAAAGCCTCATGTTTGCTGTACTGTGAGATAGCCCCGTACTCAACGCTGCAAGCAATGCATTCACAGAGATCAACAAGTTGCTTTTGGCCACTGAAATTTAGTAACGGCTTCATCAGGCATCATCCTGCTGTGCTTCAGTTCCAAATATTGGTGCCTTTAACAACATCCTACCCTGCAAGTGAAGACCTTTGGTCAGTTGCACAGTGGAATTATCACACTGGATATAAATTGCACATAAATCTCCAAACTAGCAGGCTTAGCCCAGGGGAAGATTTGGCCTGGGCTTTATTTATCTTCCTGTAACATGACTGGTTGAAGAAGGGCTGCAATAACAACATTCCGCTGTAAATTAACGTCCTCCCACCCCCGACTCTACCCTTGTTATTTCACAGTAAGGCTCATAACGAAATAGTTTGTACCTACTCGCCCTTTTTCTTCCACTCTTCTTGCGGTGCTCACTATCCCACCAACTTAATTTCTCAGGTGTGCTAAATCAAAGAGTCCTCTGACCAAAGGGAATCAGAAGAAGCTTTACCTCACAGCCCTCATGTAGGGATTCAGGTCAACAAGTTGACCACACAAAAGTAGTTCAGGACATAGTGAGGGCAGTGGCTTCTTGCCTCTCATGTTGTTCAAGCAATAGGAAGCAATAGGCAGCACAGCTGAAGCAGGGGCAGAGGGAAATCGTGTTTATGAGTCAGTGACAACACTGCTAGGCCAGGGCTTCAGCCTCTACAGCAAAAGCAAGATCAGAAAAAAGGATGCCATGCTTCCTTGGGATTAATATGGTCCTCTCCTAACATGGGGCACTGAACAGTTGTGAGCTCGTTACACCATCCCTCACTTGCTTGTGAAGTCTATGCTCAGGCACCTCGGGATCCCACGGGTCTGTTCTCCTGTCCCAGTGGTTGGACAATATTGCCAGTTCCATGGCTTGCTCCTTCCAAGGTTTCACAGGGACAGGATGCTACAAGAGATCTCTGTGCCACAGGTGACTTACCTATATAGGCACTGGGTGGAAAATTTCAGTTTTCACACTGGCATAGTTTGAAAATAATTATACAGCCTCCCTGAAGTAATAACCACGTACCTCACCTCTTTTAGGTGTATTTGTTTTTCACATGCCTTTTGAGATGCAAGAGCTATGTATAGAAGAGGAACTGAGCAGAATGGGATGCTTCCTCTGAAGAAGCAGGTTCATCAAAGAAAAGAAGTCTAAAATAAGTGGTACAAATCATCTGCTGGAGTTACCTGTAACAAGACAGGTAACTATTGAAACAGAACATCCAGCCTAATCTCAATGTCTTGGTGACTGCCAAGGTCGGATGAAATACATTGCATGTTAGCTGACCAGCTCACACTTAAGCTGAAAATCTCCCATGAGGATGGCCTTTCCCAAGACCATGCCAGAAGAAGACTGGCTGGATCTTCCTGGTCTGAGATGGCATCTAAACAGCTCACAGATTCAATAAATACAGAGCAATCTCATCAACCATGCAGCACTGTTTTTCTTTCCAAAATGATGATGTTAGAAATACAAGGCGGGATTCAGTCAACAATATCCCTGGGGCATCTTTGTTTTATTTCAATGAGCAGTGAACTTCCATGTTGAAACAAAATATGCTGTGAAAAAAAAGAAGTGGTCTTTGGGGGAGGGGGAGGCGGAAATCCCAGGAAAGAGGGAATGAAGAAGAATAAGGATAAATTTAAGAGGAAGGAGAAAATCAAAAAAAGCTGATAAACAGCTTCTAAATTATTCTACGGTAGAAAATACAAGCTGCATTGCTTTTGCTCTTTCAGTGTCTGCCTCTTCTGCATTTTAATGACAGTTGAGTGTGTAGCCTGACAGGCATTTTTATAAGTCTTCCTAGATTCCTACCTGCTTATGTATGCACCCAATTTCCTTTGCAGACCTGGCCTTGAGTGATTTCACTCTAGAATCATACCTCTGAGGATCCTGCATCGCACAGCAGGTCACTTTTTACATGGGAATTAAAGCCTCAGCAAGCTCTGATAGATGCTGAGGAGAAGACCAACTTAAGTTGCTCCTACTTCTCCTCCATGCTGTCGGGGCTTGCTTCTCCCCAGAGCAGACAACAGCAGGAGGCTGACTCCACTTCAGCAGTGGCAGTTCATCTCCTGATTTCTCAATGGAGCTCCTGAGGCATGGGCACAGGTCCTCTTTTGCTGACTCTGCTGTGGGGATGGTAACTTCCAGCCAAGGAATGGAAAAGACATTGGTGGGCTGCAATTGCCACACAGAGTTTCTCTGGAGGTCATTTGTCAGAGTGGTAAGTGATTTAAAAGCCTTGGAAAAGTTCACCCTCTATGACCTAATATGGCTTTTCCATCTCTAATTTCTGTGGCTTTGAAGAAAGTACAAAGGCTGTAAACAGTGCAGCAGAAACCCTTTCCAGTCTTTTTTTTCTGTTGTTGTTGTTTTGGTTTTTTTTTTCTTCTCATTCACAGCAAATATTTTGGTAAAAAGACTCACTAAAACAGAAGAAGATTAAGCAATATCCAGAGCTGTGACTGTAAAACTTGCAGTCCTCCACCATCCCACTGCCCAGCCAAAAGCTGTGGCACAGCCAGAATGGAAACGGGAGGAAAATGCGCTTTTCACCATCTGTTTTGACTCTGTTCTAGGGTTTAGATGACCTGTTGGTAAAAGTGCCTGTGTCCTGTCTCCACAACAGATATATCAGTTGTAAATTATCTGTCCAGTTTTGCCATTGTGTGTAGGGCCCGGTGGGAATTAATGGCACCGTATTATTGTTGCTGTTGATGGATAGCCTCCAAAAAAAAATAGCTTCCCTGCCGCTGTCCCCTGGGCCTCAAACACCAGCGATGGGAATATTTCTACGTGGGGCAGTTCTGTGTTTTGGGAAGCTGTTGGAGGGGCAGGGATGCCGAGCTCTCCGGTGAGCGCCCCACGGCAGGAGCGCCTGCCCGTCCCACTGCCAACGCGCCGCCTTGCTGCTCAACGTCCCCTTACACACAGGGGGGGCTGGGGGTCGGAGTGGGGAAGAGACCCAATTTGTGGTCATGTTACATTTCCTACTTCAAAAGTCTGTCTTTACAACTCTTGGCCTCGACTGCCCCAGGAGCTCTGGCCTCCACAGCGGGCTGTGTTGTTTCATTCCTGTCAGCAGTGGGTCTTTTCTCTTTGCTCCTGCAGGAAGGCTTTTGTTTCATGTCTTTCCTCCCCTGCCACACGCTGGGCCGGCCAGGCAGCCTGCCACGTGCTCGAAAGCCTCCTTTCCGCTCCTCTCCCCTGCGCCGCCGCAGCCTCCCGCTCTGCTCGCCGTGCAAACACTCATTAGGTGCTTCGGGCGCAGATGCTCAGGGCCCGCTCCTGTGTTTGACCGCAGCGCGTTGTGTGATAAGAGGGTGGACACCTGGATGATGGCCAGTCCAAGCATTATGGCCCTCTCTCTTACGCTGTTTACTTTTGTGACAGTTTCTCCTTTTGATTCTCATGTCTGCAGTGTTGATCTAGGAGGGTGGCCATCTGGATTCCTGCCTCCACCGCTAGCCGCGGCTTGGTCTCCACCTCCTCACTTCTCCTCCAAATGATTTTAACAAATTTGCCTCCAGCTGCCCCCTGCGGTGAGGCTTGCCACGGCTGGGGCAACCCAGCTTTCATTTCTCGCCCTTGCTTTTTGCCCTCCTCAGGTTAGGCTGACCGCAAGGAGCACACGGGGGCCATCTCGGCCCTGTGCCAGAGCAGCGGTTACAGACAAATCAAGACTAACCCTCAGCTGATAATGAACTGAGGCCCATCTAGTTGTCAGTCCAAATAGGATAGGCACAGCCTATCGTAAGGGACAGGAAAGGAATGCACAGACTCATTTTATTAGTAAGGATTTCCATCCACCAGGAGACCCTGACTAGGGCTTTCCTGTGGCTTTTCCCCTCAGCCACAAAAGGTTTGAGCAGAGCACAAAAGTATCTGACCTCATCTGGGACCCCAGGGTGTGGGGTCATTTCAGAAATCGTTGCAGCAAGTCAAAAAAGCAGAGAAAATTCTGCATTACTCTGTTTTTCTTTTCTTTATTTTTCCCCAAAAAATTTGTCTTAGGAGAAAGAAGCAGCCTTTCAGCCTGCCAGCTCCAGCTATTCTCCTCAGTCCTCAGCTGGCCTCTCCATAGGTTTTGCTGCCAGGGTCCTAGGCTCCCAGGAAGCACTGGTGGTATGTCTGCAGCACAGCATGGATATGATGCAGATATCCTCACTGACTGGGACCAAGTGAGAGCTGAAGCCCATGGAAGTATAGCTCTATCAGCGTGGCTCCCTGCCCAGCCTAATTAGACCTGCCAAGAAAGGCTAATTAGCTAGGCTCAGTGCCACACTGATGGGACTATATTGCTTTCAAGAACCAGCAAGTATCATGTGCAGCTCGCTTTAGCACAGAGATCCAATGCGAAGCTGAATAGATGGAGTATATATTCACAGGGTTTCCCTCTGCAGCGTGAGCACGCTGCAGTTGTGAGAGGCAATTGCACATGCCAACATTCATTTGGGTGGTAAGGGGGTTTACAGCGGGACCTCCATGAATTAAGCTTCACAATGCCCGCGGTGAAATGAAGCGCAGTAGACCTTCCCCTTTGCTGGAGAGGAAAACCAGAGCGTACAAAAAACTTGAGACGCTTTCTGGAGTTCACAGAGGGAACCTGTGGCCAGGCTCATCTTGCAGCTCAGCCTGCCCACCTCGCCCTTCTCTGCCCACAAAACCGCCCTGCCCGCCTGCCCAGCAGTGCTTGGCTGCCTTCCCTTCCCCTGTGCCACAGTCTTGGCCGCTCCTGCAAGCCTCACAGAGGACGGCTCCTGAGCGTGCTTTGGACCCTTCTCAGGCCTTCCCGAGAATCTCTTCCCCGCCTTGACGAACAGTCACACATTGTATTTTTCCCCTGACCTCTGCTGCCACACAAAATGCTGTATGCAGCCTTGCACACTTTGGGGGGACACTGACCACCCGCAGGAGGGCACCGGTTCCACAATGTCTGCGGCTCCCCACAGCCGTAGGAGGGTGGAGAAATCTGCTCTTAAAGTGCGTAAGAAGGTAGTGAATCATAGGAGCAGCAAGCTCTTGTTTACCAACATCTTGCTCCGTAAAGATTTCTTTAACACAGTAATTTGTGAGATAGCCAAAGTCTGGCTTCCAGTTGAGACAAGCTTAGTGCTGTGCTTGGCTGTGGGAAAGGTTCCTCTTGGCTGATGTGGTGGGGACACTGTTGATGGACCACGATGGCCCCAGCTCCCCCCATGGATAGGATCTTGTGTGGGAGACACACACACACACACACACAGAGTAACGCACACAGCGGGACTCTGGCTACTAGAGGAAGGGCTCAAAAAATTGTCTGTTTCCTTCCCAGGTTTGGCCGACAGTCTGGCTGGGGTAAAATAAATGAGAAGCAGCTTATGGAGACAGTAATATTCCTACCATTGGACCATCACGTGGAAGTACAGCAAGAGGAAAGCATGGGTTACATACACGCTGAAATACCATGGCATGTATTACGGTGCTGCATAATCCATGCAGGCATAGCAGCAACTCGTTACCCTAACTGAAGGCTACGGTGTAATTAGCTTAATTACAATGCCACAGGCTGAATTCACTTGAGAAGTATGCCATTCTCTGTGCCTTACAGGGTAATGCATAATCCCAAATACTTCATCTATTGAAAGGGAGCTCTGAGGTACATTTGGGCTGCAGTGCAGTCCCACAGCCAGGCTTTTGCTTAATGATATTTTTTCCCCAGCTGGCTAGAAGATCTGGCTATAGTTGGTGCCTACCGATGCATTTACTCATTTTGTCAATTGTGGGGAGAGATAGTGACACTTTCTTCTAGGGATGGAGTTGCATTTCACTCTACTATGCCTGCAGAAGCCACAGGTTGCAGGGACTTCTGAGGGACTGCCCCGATAGATACTAATGTGAAGTTGTTAACTTTATAGCTGCTGATCAGGCCAACTAAAACAGTTAAGTACAATATACAATCGTTTCCCACATACCCATGCACATCTGCATACCATATAGCCCACACCCCAAATGCAGCCATCCTGTTTTTCGGGGGCCAAAGCCACATGCTCAGCAAGATAACACGCTTCGCTGAGTGCAGAGCTAAAGTTGGGAGTAGGTCTGGGACACGGCCCAGGTGCTGGTGGCAGCAGGGCCACAAGAACCAGCAGCTGCCTGCGCACAGGGCACAGCCCCATCCTTCCCAAAGGGGTTGCAGCACAAGTGGCCTGAGCAGAGCAGCAGTGCTCAGCTGGCCCACAGCAGGGCTGTGCAAAAGAAGCCCAGCCCCTAGCTGCTATCCTGCTGCAAGACAATAACTTTGCAGGGTGGCTTCAAGACCTGATCAGCCATAATCCCGTACTTGCAGCGCTATTTGGACCTTCATCAATCGCTAGTTTTCATCTTCAGCTCTGCTCCCTCATCACCTTCCCCAAGAAACATGCACTGCCCTGTGAAAATTCACCTCACTTCCCAGAAAAAATTAACTCCCAAGACTTTTTCCTAAAGAGCAGTAGGGAAAACTGGCTTTTGAATTCAGCACAGCAAGCCTACAATTACAGAAAATGTTTTGGGTTGACAGGAAATGAAACTGTATTTTCTTGGTAAAACAATAAAACCCCAAAATTCTACTTTGGATCAAGCAAAGTGTTTGGTTCGACCTGAAACAAAACACTTCATTTTTGTGTTTAAACTTTTCACCCTTTTTTATTTATTACAGGCAGGAAAACCTCAAAACAAAAACAAATGTTTCAAACTGAAAAGTTGGGCTGTTTCACTTTGAAATCATCACGCTGCATTGACTGCAATTTCTCAGAATCGCCCTCTTTGTCTTTGGCTGAAACTGCTAGATTTCGGGTTTAATTCACAAAAAGTTCCGCACAACACAAAACAGCTTCCCAAGGATTTCACCTGGCCCCACTTTACCTATCGTTTGAAATTGCGCGCCTGAAAAATTATGAAATAAGGTTGTTATTTTGCCAACAGTGTTCTTAATACCAATGCCCTCTCAAAAACAGGTCCTTCCCAAGAATATATTGCTCTTCTCTTCATAATACCTCATGCAGGGTATGGAAGAGAGAAGGGGTACTGCTTTTAGCTTGGTCTTTACATGGCCTGAAGGCAGGACCTAAGAGCGAATGTCAGCCTCTAATGCACTGCAGGCCGCAGCCGGGATCCCATGGCTGAGCTGCATGCAGTGCCACTTCACCCTGGGCATGTGGCAAGTGGGATCCAGCTGTGCAGTGCCGGGAACTGGGTGTGTCTGGGAATGATCTCCAGACTTAGGTTCAGGAAATACGGAGCTGCTCACCCAGCCCGCTTTTGTCTTCCACTGCTCATCAGCCAGTGGGAAAGTTTAACTGTATATTGGGTTTATTGGGCTTAAATCTGCCTCCAGGTTTTGTCTATTAGAAGTAGAGGGAAAACAGCCTCCTGAGATATTTTATTATTTCCATTTCTAATTTCATATGAAAAAGCAGAACAGGGAATATATTTGGCCTTTGACCCCAGAAGAGTTTGGGGCAAAGATCCCATCTGTTCTGCATTTTAGCTGGACCTAATGACCATTTCTGTTAACATCTGGATACATTACTGCTTTAAACAGTGGAAACAGCCTTCAATACAGGTCTCTCTGCCTCTAAGCA
The DNA here is from genome assembly GCA_013400535.1 of Scopus umbretta. Lineage (NCBI taxonomy): Eukaryota > Metazoa > Chordata > Aves > Pelecaniformes > Scopidae > Scopus > Scopus umbretta. The sequence continues at coordinate 36,614 of VZTL01012585.1, forward strand.
AAAATGTGGCTTCCTTATCCTTATACCTCTGCAGAATCACCCAGTTCATAGAACACATATTAACTGCCTGCTCATAAGCAGATATGCAACAGAATGAGAGGTTAAAAAGGAGGAACAGAAGTGAAAGAGTTAAAAATATGCTACAGTCTCTCCCAGTGTTTCCTTGGGTGGAGTGTGTAAAGGTTAACGATTTCTAAATATTCAGGAGTAATAGATGATCTAAGTAGTTTTCTGGCGGTACCTCATGTTCCCAGCGAAACAAATGCTTCAAGGATATGCACCATTTCAGAAGAATGTGACAGAGAGAAGGAGAGATTTATTTTAAAAACTTGAGACATCTGTCTCATCACTGATAGTAAAGGTGCAGGCTCTTTCCATCCAGACATACCACCAGCTAAACAATGAAGTGCCTTAGGATTTGTGTCTCACAACTGAAGGGCTTAAAACTACATTACATAAAGTTTTTCTGTTTCTTCCATATATATCTTCAAAATTCTCCATTCCCCCATAGAGCCTTTCTCCTTCAAGTTGTTTTGGCAGCACACTGGGTGTTATTTCATTCAACCAAAAAGATATCAGCTGAAAGGATTGAACAGGAGTAAAAAATCTTGCAGACACTTCAAGTGTGGTCACTCCTGTACCGAGTTACATGGCTGAGGTGGGGGGGAACTTTTGTGGGAAGCTAACTGCCTTCACAGCTATCTCACTGCCAAGCCTGGATGAAACCAGTCAATCGCTGAAGAAGCTACTGAGGGAGTGAAAAAACAGATACCCCAGACTGGGCTGTGGCAAATATTTTTTCTTGCTTCCTTGACAAAAAGGAAGACTCTTATCTTTTGTACAACATTTACCTCAGGAGTAAGGGCCAAGGAACGTGGGAGGTCAGGTTAAGAACTGGGATGGAAAGCAGCACTGGCTGTCCTTCTTCCCCTACTTTTGGATGTGAGGCTGAAAAGGGGGAAGGAAAAGGGATGTAGCCTGTGGCCAAGATAAGCATCAGTAACATGATTCGTAGGTGATGATACAGCAGCAGTAGGAAGCAGGACACATGCATAGAGCAGCTCGTGGGAGAAAGGGCAGAGCAAGGTTTACCTCCCACAAAATAGGAGCAGGAGCAATGCGAGTGTGGGTGGCAATAGGAAGCTCAGGACCTGGCTGAGATTATAGGAGAGGTGCAAGTGAGTATATGCACATATTTATTTTAATCTGGCTGAAACCTGGGCATTTGTCTAATGGAAAACCCACAGCCAGAGAGCTGATGGTTTTGCATCTTCTCAGCACATACTCTTGTTGAGTGACCAGGAGCTGGTGACCATGCTTGCATTACACACAGGGATGCTATCTGATAACAAGCCCTTCTCAACAATGAGCAAGCAAGACTGGGGTTTCTTACACAGGATGCAGCTGCAAGGAGGAAAGGCCTTCAGGAGGCTGCGGGAAACCTGGATTAAGTTACTGTGGTTAGTGATGAAAATACTGTAGAGCCCAAGCTAGATTAGTATCCATGGGGAAGGACCCATCCTACCCCCTACACATCAAATCTTAGCTTCTTATCTGCAGTTCCAAGCTTTCACTCACCTCTAAGTGCACTTACATTGTATACTACAGCACATGAAGGATTGACCTAGTTGGGTGCTAAATACGGTGATGCTGATCTGCTTCATTACATACTGTACCATGGGTGTAACATCTCCCCTGGCTCTGCAGACATCCCCTTAGGTCATGTTGAGTTCACCCAGCTGCTGCTGGCTAAACCCTTGGCTGAGGACTTCGTGAAATACCGTGGGATCAGCCCCTCTTCTGACCAAACCCTTATCTGTCACTGGTATTGCAGCAGCAGCAGGAAGGAACGCCAGCCATATAGCTCCCAGCTGCAGCTCCAGGGTCTTCTTGTGGCAAGAAAATCAACAACTGATTTCGGGGGAAGTTGTTGGGACAGCAAATCTACCTATGACCTCACAGACCCCTCAGTAAATATGACTAAAGACAATCTTTTACACCGCATAGCCTTTTAGCAGAAACTGGGTGATTGGCACCGAAATGAGTGCAGTGGGATGAACCCTTACCTGTGCAATCCACAGAGGTTGGGCTGCTAGAACAAGCCCATAGCTGAGTGTTCTACGCACACCTCTCTTGGGTAACAGCTGGGCTGAGGTCCAAGGAATCTGTATAAAACATGCTCAGGACTGCTCAGCCAATTAATCTTTTGTAACTTGTTGGGGGGAAAAATGGCATGTGATCATGTAATTAATGGTTGGCTCCTAAGGTGTGTGCGCTAATTAAGGTTCAGGCATATGGTTGCCCAGCAACTGTGTTTGCAGCATTTTCTAGCACTGAATTACTTGACTTTACGGCCTGAATAAATGTTCTTTCAGGCCATTTTGTGCGTCAGTATTCCTCAACCAAAAAATAAAGAAGAAGACAGAATAGGCAGATGGAACCCTAGAGCACCCTATGTCCATGTTGGCCAGGAGAGGTGGGACCCCTTGCTCTCCTGTTCAGACCCCTGCTGCAAGGCCAGATAGAAAGTGATGGCAGGTTGTTGCGTCCTCCAGCAACAAGTGCTGCTGGAGAGATGATGCCTGTCCAGTGTGTTTTGCAGGCTATAGCTGATGGCAGAAGCATGGAAGTACCAAGAGTTTGGGGGTCTCTTCCCAACACCGCAGCAGAGCCTGCTCCAGAGCAGCAACCTTATTCCTGAGTCTCTCCAAGCTTGGTTCTTTCTTTCCCATCCCCTTCAACTTGACACTGTCACAGACTTTCTCCTCCCTGCTGGTTTCTCTCAGCCCTCTGCCAACTTGCTCTTTGTCTCCTTTCTCCACCCCAGGGCTCTCCCCCTCCACAAATCCCTCTTCTTCAATTCCTAAGTGTCAGTCAATGGAGAGGAGCACAGTGAGCACCAAAAGAAAGCAAGAAACACCTAGAGAGACCCACGATGACCCCAGCATATCCTGTGCCCATGATCACAGGGAAATGTGTGTTCAGTCCCTGCTTCCCTGGGGCAATGCACTCTGAGCCGTCAGAGTCCTTTGCTGCCAGAAGTCTACAAACCATTTTTCAAAGGCTCATAACTTGGCCAAATTTGGGCAGATTTTCCTGGACACAGCAAACAGTATATTCCTGCTTCAGAGGCCTCCTCCTGCCAAATTTCAAACCTTTTCCTCTTCTTTCGGGGGAATACCAGGACTTCAGAAAGAAAAAGTTCACCAGGATATAACACAGAGACAGAGTTTTCCCTTAAACTCTCAGAAGTGCTTGGAACAGTCTGGCAATGTCTCAGACAGACACTCAGCATGGAAAATATCAACTTAATCTGTAAAAGCCCAACGACATTACAAAACCAAATAAAAATGTGCATTATAATGGGCAACGTGAACATAGTTGGGCATTGATATCAAGGTACCAACACTAAAGATATTACCAGCTTCATTCATATTAAACTAAAAGGCATTAGGTGGAATTGAAACTGGCAATTGTATACTGTCTAAAACGTGATGGAGCTTGATGGACGGATCTGTTAAAATATTGACAAAGAGAGCAGGTAACTTCTCCCCATATTTCACTTTCATTCTCTATGTAATTTATTGACGTTTTGATCAGAGAGAGACACTTTTCTCAGCAAAAACCCTGAACAGCCAGAGCAGCAAGTCCCCCCAGTCCCTCTGCTGGACCACAGCCAGAGACGTACTGCCACTGTGGCTCCCAGGAACAGGCACATGCCAGAGGGTGAGTTTCTGGTGTAATTTTTTATGTGTAATTCGCTGACAGGCCCTTGCAGCCCCCCAAGAAGTTTACCTAACACCGTCTCACTGTGGCACTGAGCTACAACAAACTGTCCCAGAAGGAGTCACCAGAGAAAGTGCTCACAGTGCCAGGGCCAGCCATATTTAGGCTCCCCTTCCAGGCTCTGTCTTGAATTTAGGATTTTTGATAGGTGACAAGAAGATACTGAAACCTAGTCTGGATGTGCTGAGTTTTACACTACAGTTTAAACGCCCTACAATTTTTCTCATCCACAGTTAATACCACAGGCCAATAGCCCTCTACTGTATTATTTAAGCCCTTCCTTGAATACAGAACAAAAGGCTATCAAATCCATCTGACTGTTTATACTATGATAATCATTATAGCATACAAATATGTGAAAGACAAAGTGTTCAGTAATCATAACAACATAACAGTGAAATGCCCGTGAACTGCACAGCTAACATTTTGCACCAACAGAGGCTTGTGTGAACCAAATTCCAATACTTTTCAGCAAAATCATTGCAAAGCTTTTGGAGACTTGAACCGGAAACTCATTGCGAGAAATGAATGTTGGGATTTTTTTTTCTCTTCCTCTATAGTGTTTTTGGTGCTTCCTCTGCTTGAAGAAAGTACAATCTGTACTTATTTTTGTTGTTGAGATGTACTCATTGAGGTTGCCTGTCAGACTGCTCATTTGAAAGAACATTCCCATGTTTAAAAAAAAAAAAAAGAACCAGATAATTCATAATTATTCCATTCAACTCCAGCCTTCCATGATCTACATTGGAAGTTTTATGCAGCCTGATTTAATGGAAACTGAACATTTTGGGTTACAGAATGGAACATTTTGCTGTCACAAGCTGAATATGATTTTGCAAAATTTCACTTAATCTGAAGCTATCAGCCATCACTTCTCCAGTTAAGAATATAATTGGATTTTACAAATGTTATCAAATGACACGGGATTCACTGCTGGGTATAGCCAAGAAATACCACATGATGTCTTTAAAGAAAACTGCCTTTCTATGTGTTCAGAGGTTTGGGGGTGGGGCTTTTAAGACTGGATGGAAGGACTTTAAAAATAGATTTTAAATTTGAAATCTTCTTCAACTTCTCGCAAGTGTGATGAAAACGTGTGTTAGCAGTTACGGCATGTCTGCATCTTTTACCACTGAGTACACCAGAACGTTAAGGAGTTCTAATATGTATGTTTGAATATGTTTTTGCTGATCACATACTGAAATGTCATTATTCACTCACAGTGGGCAATCATTTATTTTGAGACCCTTTCATTCCCATAGGACAGTCTGCTGGAAATACCTGGTATCATCTCTTGCTTATGTTCATATGCTTTAGCTAACTCTATTGGCTTCTCAAAAATTGCCATCTTAAAGAATCAGTGAATACAGAAAGGCTGAAATTTGGTGTTGTCTATATGAATCTAAGTCCCATAAACCTCACCTATAGCCAGACAAATCCTAAGATCTTTTCTCTAGATTACCTTCATAGTTAATGAAGAAGAAATTCAATCCCTCCAGAGGGAAATTTCTTCCAGTTGTATCTAATAACTATCTTTGGATAAGGGAAATGCTCTCCACAGTTGCAACTCTCTCTTTCTCTCTGTCCACTGATGATGGAAGAGATGCCTAGATTTTCAAACATCCAAAGTCACTTGGGATAAGTTCTGTTCTTAAACAAGCGCATACTCTGGCTTCAGTGTAGTTACTCATATGGGTGAAACTACAGTCAAGATCAAGCATCTGCTTGATGAGGAATATGGACATAAATTTTATATGAAAGGCACAAATATCTACCCATCCTTTGTGGGAAAAGGCATTTAAGACCCCACTTCTTTACTTCTACTGTCTTCTGTACCCAGATGTATTACTGGTGAAAGTGCAGGTCTTTCTGTGCAGCAGGAAGAACAAGTTCCAATCAACATGGATGCAAATGGAATGCAAATTATGCATGAGCCATATTTCACCAACCTCAAACACTTTCCCATGAAAATAAGGCAACATATACACCTCTTGCTGCTGCAGAGTGCTTTGCAGCTCAATGTTCAGAGCAGATGAGTATGTACAGAACAGAACACTGCTGGAATTACTAAGCGCCACTTGTCTCCAAACTTCTTTGAAGAGTATTATCCTTTGATCACTTTTCAGATGCATCTCATGTTTTGTGAGTATGTGAGAGATAGTATTCTGAACTTACTTATATAACTTGCTGGATTTTTGTAATTTATACTCCTTTGCCAAGGAAGATTACACTCTCAGTGAGCAAGCAATGGTCAATTGATTTCAAGAGCAAATCCTGTTGGTACTTAAGACAGAAATGATTAGACCCCTTGTTATCAAAGTCCCAAGGTCAAGTCATCAAATATGACTGATTACATTTCCTAATGGTTTTTCTATGCTCATTAAACTGCATTCAAATATTCAGAATCACCTCTGATCATGACATTCAAAACCTGCTCTGATGGCTCCTGACAAGCAGAAATGTATTCTTTAATCTTTAACCACATAAACAATAGATAACTGCTTGTAATTGGGTTCAAATTGATTTCAGGTGGCTTCAGAGAAAAGCAATTTCTACAACAGATTAACCTTTTAATTAATGTTTATTAAGGATATTACCAGGTGCAGGAATCCTTCTAAAGCAGAAAATTATACTTCATTGACATTCATTTATGATAAAATAGCTGATACATTCCCAGGTCATTATTCATGTATTTATCATCATTTCTTGCTCTTCATGAAAAGGCCATAAACTCTAATTAACTATTGTAACACTGTATGTTTTAAATACATTGTTCTATATTGAATAGGTGAATGGGCATATGAAGATCAAGACGTCCTCTGGCACAAGTGTTTAGAGAAGGAACCAGCACTCTTTACCAAATGTCACCATGTGCAGGATTTTCAGATCGCCTTCTTTAAAAGCTTGTGAGATACCTCATTCATGAATGGAACGCAAACGCATGGTGAACTCTGTCAGAGTTCACACACCATAAAGGACTTCATCCACAGAGGAAAGATAGGCTGCTCTCTTGAAAGAAATGTAAGCTGGGCTACAGAGATACTTCTTTTGCCATGTTTGTGGTACATTAATGCTTCAGTGATCAAGTGTCTGATTCCAAATCATAAGGAACATAATCTCCCAGATACCTTTGGAAATTCCCAACTCTAAGTGAGGTTTGAGGTGATTTACCTGAGCCTGATGGTGATGCCACCTCTGAATACATCTGTAACACTAAATAAAAAAAGGCCAGTTATTTTCTGGCTATATCTATAATACTAAATTTTAAAAGGGACAGTTATTAGTCATACTGTTCATCTGTTAGCTCTTTCCCTGGCTTTGCTTTGAACAGTTTCAGCTATCTCTCCCCAAGACACATCTGCCATGGAGAGGGCTGACCCTGGCTGATGTGGATGAATACCAGCATGTACCATTTGGCTTTGGGGCCAGGATCAGTCCCTCATCCTCTTTCATGTAACAGTGTAGATTCCAGCTCTGTGGCTAATTCACTGCTGCCCAGAAGAACTTCTCTCAGCCCCAGGCCATTCTTCTGACAAACTGATAAACCTTGTGTTCTCAGGGGGTTGCTTTATTTGTTTTGTTGCAGCTGTGGAAGGACTTGCTCCCAAGCATTGTATGTTACTTCTCTACCCATGGTTTCAGTTCAGCACGCTATATATAAAATACACAGTTCAGGTACCAAGTGAAAAATTGTCTTCAAACACCTCATTGTTCCACAGTGTGCTTCACATTCTGTAAAATTTTGTCAATTAAAAAGCCTTTTTGTTAACAATGAAATGCATATATAGGTATAGAAGTCTGTTAGATCTCTTTAATGCTAAAGCTTGTAATCTTCTATGGAAAGCTTTGTTCAGCCACTAGTAGTGTATGATTTCCTTCCAGCATCCTTTCTTACCCTCCCAGTTCCAAATGAAAGACATCAAAACATTACTTCAACTGATAAAATAAATTTCCTTCAAAAAAATAAAAGAAGGTTGTTAGTGGGTTGAGGTGAACTGCTGGGCAGATATGGGCAGGGACTTTTGTCCAGAAATGGGAGAACTTGGTTAGTCTATGACTAGAGCATCTCTTCCGGAAGGCAAGGGCTCTGCCACCAGGAGAGTGGAATGTCAGAAGTCACACAAGAAGATGCTTGCAGCAGATGACGATATTCTCCATATCTCTTTGTGACTGATAATTACCTGGACACTCTCCAAACCAGTGTTACCTTTTCTCTGTTATCTCATACAGTGGTACCCCATAAACTTCACTGAAGATGCATTACTGGATGGATAACTAACATACAGACAGGCTAATCACAAACTAGTACCATCCATAGAACTTTTGAGGAATGTCCTAAAATTGTCTTAAAAGTTCAGGCAGAGTAGATCCCCTTTAAGAAGTTGTCTGAAATATATATATATACACATACATATATGTATATGTATGCGCCTACATTTCAGTACTTGGGTTTATCTATTTACTAGAAAGTGTTTCATACAGAAAAAAACAACTGTAAGGGGGGGTGGTAACATTTCTGTACTTGTTTTAAATATGTAGGTTTCCTGATGCTACGAAACTCTGTCAGCTTCCTAAAGTGTCCTACTTTCAACCAGTTTAAAATTAAATTTCTCCTACCTTTTCTATTCAGTTTCTTAGATTCCTTAAAATGTGACAATTTTTTTTAGAAATCCCAGAGCTATGGAGTTCATTTTCACCCAGTGAAACACAAAGGAAAGTTATTTTTCTCTTTGTTAAACTTATCTGAACTACAAAAAAAGTGATCTCCTTTGCAAGACTTACAGAAGAGCACTTAAACAGCACAAGGGAAAAAATGTCTACAAAGCTGTATTACTAGGCTCTGCTTAACAATATGCCACTTCCTGATTAATATCATTCAACTATAATGCATGAATAAATTGCAATTTAGATGATTGCACGTATGCGCCATCATATCAAAAACAAAATGAGACACTTAGACAATCATAGCTTTCTCCTTTTTGGGTTTTTTTTTTTTAACTCCACATCTTTCTCCCCACCCCCAATCTAACAAGGAGATTTGTATGTCACACACTTATTCGAAGATTGTCTGTAGAGGCGGGGCTGGTTATGAGGCAGAACACTGACAAAATGGGGAAAAAGGACTATACAGGCACAGAAGCAACCAGTTTTGTGGACAACCAAAAGCATGTTACAACCTGTTAAGCAAAAAGAGAAAGGAAAAGTAAGCTGCTGTTGTTAAGACAGCACCCTGGGACACAAAAGAGCTGGATTTAAGTTCCTTCTGTGCAAGAAAATTCCTCTGAGTCATCAGACACATGCTTTCTGCAGCAGTTTATGAGATACCAGCCCAAGGGAGAACAGAAATAATGCATCTAGACTTTGAGGATCTGTGAACTAGATTGCATGCCTTTGCAGAGTCCAAATATATTGCACAGTGTCCTGGAAACAAGCTTGTGGCTCAGTCGTGGCTTAGTTTGTCCATCCCTCACTACTCTCATCCAGAAGAATCAGAAGCTGTTTGGAGACCAGGGTCTCACAGTGCTGCAGGCATCAGAACAGGACTTGGTGCAGGGCTGAGCCACAAACAGGCACCAGAGATATAAGTTCATGGACCCTACAGTCGCTGAGCCAGTTTGGCAGAGTGAGGATCTATTTAAGAAAAACAGGACTTCCCACCCGAGCAAGCCCAGCTCCTGGGTATCTGAGGCACCACCTCTGATAACCTTTTCCTCAAGCAACCAAATTTTATCTCGGGCAGGTTCCCCACCTTGAGCTTACCCCGGTTCTGACACTGTTAGGCAGGACTATCCCTTGTCTTTCTTTTGCCTTACGGCACTGTCCCATTAGCCAACTTTTCTGTTTTTCTTAGGTGCCATGTGGCCATCTATTGATTTTCCCACACTTCTTGCCACTATGAGGGAAAAAAAAAAAAAGAGATGCTTATATATTTAAATGAATATCTCTTCACTGAGGGAGGGTAAGTGGCATAAAACAGCAGCGAAGACTAGTTACTTAATGGAAACTTCCAATGTCGTCATACTTTTCAAGCATAGGATCTGTAGTTCTCAGATAACAATATTGATTATACGGAAAAAAAATCAGAAGCCTAATTTGATTGTCTTTATACATTTATTTTGGAACAGCAGTTAGCTGGTTGGTCATCAAATTGTTAGGAGGAAGCAGGAAACATGAAGATTATGGGTAGGTTACAATGTAGCAGGTAGCATTGGAATGGTCCTTAGCTTGGCCATACTGAAGATATTTCAGCTGAGTAAGTTGTTGACATAGGACATCAGCTTGGGAAAAAATTGCTTTAATTTAGTTAAATGCCATTGAAGTTTCTGTGATTGTTATAGCAAATGCACCCATTGTGTGTATATTGTATCTTGTGGTCTGCCAGGCACTCTGCTTTAGACATGGTATCATTACAGGAGAATCACAAAAATGCTTTAGATTTTTTTGAAAACTGAAGGGGGGAAAAAGCCTCAAAAGATCCAAGAAGGGGCGGGGGGTGGCGGGGTAGGAAGAGAGAGAATAGAAGGTTTGTTATCCATCCTGTTCTTGGAAATCAAACCAACAGGGGTAAGACAACAAGGGTGCATATTTATAAAGCACAATAAAAGGCCTCTGTGCAGTCATGTCTGCACAGAGCAGATGAGCAGTGGAGTTCTGGGAAGAATTACATAAGGCGCCTTGTTTACACGGGCCTGCGAACACAGAAACACGCATTTGTACACATACCCACAGTGCGTGCCCAGATGATGCCCCTCTTCACGTACAAAACCTCTCAGTCTCAGTCAAGAAACTCCACAAACACTTCAGATACAACACATGAGAAGTCCTGTTTCCTGTAGTGCCAAAACACCCAAGTCATAAGCAGCCTAGGAGCAGGACTCTGTGAATAAGTTTTCTCAGAAACAAGACTATTTAGCCTGGCTTCAGCTATACAAATCCAAGAGCAATTATACATAGACATTGAAGTGGATGCTGTGGACTTGACAGGCTGGAGGAAAGGCAGCTTACATGCACAGCTATTCAAGAATAGTGTAAATTATCTGCTAGCAAGATGCTTTCATGTGGATTTGTTGAGTGTGTCCATAGCAGCTTGCTATGAGTCCCATTTGCAGTTCACACAGCTTCCAAAATCTCCATGCAAGCTTTGTGTCCAAGGAATAACAAGACTGCATCTTCTTTGAGAGTTAAATGTCAACAATTAGTACTATCTGGACACCCCAAAGCTCTTACACCCTCTTTTTTCACATCCCTGCTGTCCAGTCTCTACTTATTCTGTTGTGCTGACCACCTAGCATAATATTTCTTCCATCTGATACCTCAACCCTATACCTTTTCTCTACAAAATGAATGCTGTCTGGATGTATACCATCCCAAAGGTGTGCTGCTACACATCCATTTTCATCTTCCTCTCTTGTAGAAGCTTCCACATCTTTCACTATCTCCTTGCCAGATGCAATGGTCTATCCTAAAACAGTTCTTGATTTTCTGACACTTTTACAAAAATTAACCTGTTTTTTCCCCTGAGTTTTCAGAAATAGGTGATCAGTGATGTGTGGTGAGATGATGCTAAAGAATCTTGCTTTTTTCTCGTCTCTGGGTCACCCATAAGTTTTCTACTCTGCTCTCTTGTCTTTAGATGTCTTTAACAGCAGACTTCTTCTGCCTGTCGGATTCAGCTCCATCTCCTCTCTCTGCTAACATCTCTCTGGGAACAAAAGTCAAGTGTCCATCCACACCAAACTCCCTCTATGTACATAACACCCCTTCCAGGTTGCAGAAGGAAATGAGGACATGAGCTGCTTCTTGGTTAATCTCTCTTGGCACTCCAGAGACTGCTGACATCTGCTCTGTCTAATGAGGTAGTTGTGAGTCTCTGTTCCCTCCAACTAGCAGCATTCCCCAGCATGATTCCCCCTTCCTCCAGGAGTTAATTAATTTGTACACTCGTTACCTAGGCTTAGAGTTAGAGAGCTATTTATTTTGCCAGTTGGCTACCATCTCTTAGCTGTGTAATGCCACTGTACAGTCTTGCAGGCTTCTGTGTTGTAGCCCTTGGTGCCTTTCACAGCCCAGAAATGTACCTTTGGTGCAGAAGTGTGAAGGTGTTTTTAAAGGGCCTTCTCTGAGCAGCCAGGGCTGATTATAAGAGGCCAGTATCAGATTCTTGGAAAATGAGAGTGAACTTTTAAAGCACTGCCAGACTACAGTTGGAGATTTGAACTAAGTGTTTAGCTCCTGGAGGTAAATGGGCACTTGTGTCTTACCTGGATATTTTCCATAAGAACTGCAAATTCTCATCTCCGAGTGTCTCAGCTCCCTCCCAAACCATAGACTAGACAGTTAAAACACCTCAGAAACTTTTGCAGAGGAGATCAGTAACCAAACAAGGTAGAACTCACCTGCCCAGTTGTAGATATCTAAAACAAAACAAGCTTTCTTCATAGTCAGTAGAGGACAATATACACTTAAAGTGTGCAAAATTCGCAGTATTCATTAGCATGACACACATTTTTCCTTACAACAACCTATTCCTCTCAGTGAGCCACAAGAAGAATGACAAAATGACCAACACAGACAAAAACTATACTCTAGGCTTCCTGTAAGTCAGGGCAAGGTAAAAACCACCTCAATGACAGACTGGTCCTCTGAATATCTATGCTGACATTTCAGCCAGGGTGCTCAGATTGCTTTTCCCTGTGTGCATGGCATGATGGGCTAACACATGGGAAGGGATTCAGTTGAGGAAGGACCACAGCCCAAGGCTGATGCTGGGGAACATGTCAGCCAAGCTGGGTGCCTCTGAGCTCAGAGACCAAGAATCTCTGTACTGATCTGTGATCCCATATAACTAACCCACACCTTTCTCTAACTCTCAAGGTTCCTCTTTTCTCCACCCCTATGTCCTTCCTCTCTCTACACCTCCACTTCTGGATTCCCTCTTCTATGATAGGTAGCTCACTGTGGAAACCCTGGGAAGGTGGTATCTGCAAGACATTGCAGGAAGGAGGAGGTAGAAATTATGCTGGCGTAGCACAGGAGAGTACTGGGCAGTAGAGTATGACACTTGCAGCAAAGGAGTTGCAAGGCCCTCCACATATTTAGTTATTACACAGGCCATGAGTAATTGTCCTGGCTACTTTCCCAGGCTCTTTCTGTGGGTGGCCTTGCCCCACAGGGTGGGTGGAAGATAAAGGCGTCCCCCAACCAGCTGTCCTGGGTGCGTGGGGTCACAGGGCAGGAGGGAAAGCCCAGTGCAGCACTATGTAAGGGTGCTGGGTGCTGGGGCAGGAACCATTGGGGTTAACACTCCCTCCAAGGAGGGAAATTCACACAAAATCTGGTTAATGCGAGATTTTTACTTTGTAGATGAAGCCAAAAAAAATCAGACTCCCTGTGTTGCAGACTGCTCCAGGCACTTTCTATCTTCCAGTGTTACCTTCTCTGAAAAATATTCTAAGATAAGAAAATAAATGAAATATCACCAGCCAGACCATTTCTGCACAAGGAGTGTACTGTGTGGGCCTGACATCCAGATGCTCAGGTCCTGTACGCTGACCAACTGCTAACTGCCACCAGTACAAATCACGTGTGCTGTTTGGACTTTGGTTTTTTTACACACAGACTAAGGAGAGGATTTCAATCACTTGCCTGGGGCTTGACTTTAAGGAGCAGCTGCAGGAAAAATTAAGCAACTGTACCATAAAAAACCCACAGTATTTTCATATTATGTATCCATGAGCTACAGAGCCACAATATACCCACTCAGCCTCCTGGGGTTGTGGGTGGCTTACCCAGGCAGCAAAGGGTGGAAGCGAGGATCCATGCCAAGCTCCGCCAGAGAGCTAGGGAGAGCAAAGACTAGCTCTGAGTGCGTGAAGGGAGTTTAGAAAATGCCCCAGCAAATGTACTGGGAGTTCAGGCCTGGACATAAATGTCAATGGTGCTAGCATCGCGTATGTCCATTCTTAACAGGAATTTGCTAATTAGAGCTGAGTAACCTAAGGAAAAGGCTATTTGCAGACACAGTCCAAGAATGACCAGCCTCAGAAAGCAGCTGCAAGTGGCTTTGCAATACAGTTTTATCTGGGCAGGATGAGTTCATAACTGGAAACTGCCCCAATCTTTCAGTCAGCTGAATCTTTACTTCTCTTGACCAGATCTCTATCATGTAAGACATTCCTTTGGCCTAGGGTATGCAAAATCCCCTGCAGGTCTCTTCCCTGGGTGGCGGGACAGGAGTGTGAGAGGGGTGAAAGTCAGAAGGTTTTCATCCAAGTGTCAGCTATCCATCCATTTGAAAAAACGAAGCTGGTACTCTCTGGCCCAGCCAACACCTCAGAGTCAGTCTGTAGATGTTGATCCATAAACCTCAGTGGCCTATCCTGCGCCAACAGCATGAAACCAAACCACAGGATATGGGTATGGCACTTGGGAATGCTAACCCAGGGGAAACAACTCATTCAAAAATCAAACATAGCAATGGACCTTTAGAAATAACAGCTTTTGCCTTGATCATTTCTCTAATATACATTACACGCATTTTAACCAATTGATTTTTCTACTGTATGTCCCACACCCCAACAAGTTGAGCAGAGCTGGGAGCATTTGGCCACGCAGGAATGATTAACCAGGTGACTTCAGCTGCAAGGGCTGACAACTGACAGTAGCAAAAACAGATGTGGAAGAAAGAGCTCAGTGTTCTCGATCTAAAATACTAGCTCTGTTCTTCCTGGGGCGAGCAGTTAAAAAAATCAGAAGCAAAAGTACACATGCTAAAGCTAATTTCACGGCACAGAAGGGTCAGATAGCAGGACTTCAATTCCAAGCAAAGGTCTTCCCCTGAAGATTTCTGGTAGGCAGGGGCTTGTCATTCAATTCCCAGCTCCCCCGGTTTTCTTTCTCCAGCACTTTGCTGGACACCATAAATGTCTGAGGACTGTGCTCATGTCTGAGTGCACTGAAGGGCTACAAGGCTGATGGTGAACCGAGCAGCTTCAAACATACAAATTCCTTCCCTTGAGGAACAGTGGAAAGAGGTTGGGCTAAAATTTTTACTTCCTGAAGGCAAGTAGCCCTATTTTCCCTCATCCAGCTTCCCAGCTCAGACACTTGCAATAAATGCCACAGACTTTTTGATTTTCTATCACTCTGGTGATTAGAACTTGACAACTGGAACCATTTCTCTGTAATAAAACATTTTTGAGCAGGCCAGAATGAGTGCTTTTTGTCTCCAAGTGATTACGTTTTAGACAGCATTGGGTTCAAGATGAAAATGGATGTGCCAACTTCACAGATTTCATATAAGTAGTGAAGTTACTGCAAAGAATATTTAGATGTGCTTTCAAATTACAACTGTGTTGCGTCTCTTGCAACAGACCACCTTCGGCTGAGGTAGCACGGAGGCCTCACCCCCCGCCTCTGGGCCAATGAGCACTGACACCACTATGAGGATGCTACAAATGGCGTTTATTAATAGGTTGCATAGCAATATATACTCCGCTGCCTTTCGTTACCGCCCCTAAGTTATACGTCACGAGGGGTAGGAATACACATGTCAAAGGGGAGGCCCCTGTTCTTTCCGTTACATCGCGTGATCTTCCAACCACTATCCCCTACAAACTGAAATCAGGTTTTAGTGTCACATACGTGTTTGGGGACTAGCTGAATATCGGTATTTACAATAAACAAGGGAATTAGCCTCCAGATTAGAGGAATTACTATTCAGTATTCATTCTCATGCTATAAATCTTACCTAACCAGGAAGGAGAAATGATTTCAAGTGACATAGGCTGCAAATGAACATGAAAAGTCAGGTATTAAATTTGCTCAGATCGAATAGGTTTTAATGAACTTCTACTAGTCGTCTTTTAGTTAAACCAAAGGATATCTATTTTTTACTTATTCTTTTCTTTGAATTCTCTACAGCTCAATATAAATGGAGAATATATAACACGTCAACATTTTGTGAGACTAATGACTGGAATATGGACCTCGGAATCTTGGCCAGTATTTAACTGAACATGAGCTTTTAGCATAATGTGGTGCCTAAGGGATCTACTTTTATCTTTGGGTGTTTAAGGTGGAGAAGGTGATGCAGAAGTAAGAAAGCAATATTAGGAGCTTTTTCCAGTGCTAAAGAGACAATTACAAATTCTATTCAGTTTTGGTACACATATCTCAAAAAGGATGATGAAACTAGAGAAAGAAACACTCAAGAGATAATGTTCTGGATAACAGTGATAGTGAGAGTCCCCTCACCTAATTTCAACCACCAAAAAGCTTGGTACCTAGTCCAAAATAGAAATGCAATCCATGGAGGCAGATAGGTGTCTCCAGAGAATGATTCACCTCATTCTAAGAGAAGTGTCTAAAATGAGTTGGATGAGTCTTCTGACTAAACCATCTTTCTTCATTGACTGCAGGAGGACTATAGAAAACTGCCTTAGACTAGATGCTTTTCATGTTTAGGTAGCAGAAGATACATCTCATCCCAAGTGACTACACTTTCGTCCCATGCATTTAATTTAACCAAAAGGAGTCTGCAGTTGATCCGATTCTACAAACCATCTTGAGGAGATATGAGGATTTGGAAGAATCTTAATGAAGTGCATTGTGGGTTCCCCCTCATGTGAAAATCCCAGACTAAGAGATGTTCTCTAACTCAACAGCAAAATTTGAAGTTGGTGCAGGATACATCCGTGAAATCACATGCCCCAGATTATGGAGGTCAGACCAGATGACCGAAGTAGTCTGTCCAAGCTTTTAGCTCTCTCTCATATCTGTGAACAGTGGCATTCTGTTTATAAGATGATACCCCTCAGAGCAATGGACATGGGCAAAGCATGAAATAAACTAGTGGACATTTTGTCAGAGAAAAATCCATACATTTTTAATAAAATATAATTTGAGGGGTTCTCTCTGACACAGAGAGAAGTGTTCACAGCTTTGTGAAGCTTATTTTAAAATAACCTTGCTTTATTGCACAATTCTACTCCTGTGTGCCAGAGAGGCTAGCTAAGTTCCCAATGAGGAAAGCGGGCTCACCTGGGTTTACAGGTGTTTTTAGATTAGCTTTTCTGGTCTTAAAGTCAACACCGGTTAGTGCCTTTAAGGATAACCAGCCACTGCTGAAGCAAGCTAATCATATGAGGGCAGCTAATCATTATTCACAAATAATTTGGGGGTTGTAAATCCACAGATGTCATGTCCCTCAATGAAAGTGTATTTTTAGCTGTGGAGCACGTTGGCCTTTCCTGTCTCTGTTTGCTCTAAAATTAACATTAATCCACTTTAGACTCTATGCATGTAGTATCCCCCCAACCAGGTAATTAGAGTACATTTCCAGAATAAAGACAAAAAAAAGTCAAGTTTAAAATTCCTTGCTTCTAACCTTCAGTGTTTGGTCACTCATTTCTTTTGGTATTGCATCTAGTACTTATTAGTCACATCAAAAGTCAAGGATGTGTGTGGCTAGAAATGTGTCATTTTCCGTAGCACATCAATCAGTTAGTACAAGCTATTACCTCTCCCTACACACCTGGCCTCTCATAAAAATGATGAAACATAGGTTGCATGCAAAATTCTCTGTGAGGCAGGAAAATCATCCAAGAACTCTTCCATGTGCTGACATCTTTTGCAGCAGCAGCCTTCCCTGTATGTTGGTGAGAAAGGATATATTTAGCTGTTATATTACA
The DNA here is from genome assembly GCA_013400535.1 of Scopus umbretta. Classification (NCBI taxonomy): domain Eukaryota; kingdom Metazoa; phylum Chordata; class Aves; order Pelecaniformes; family Scopidae; genus Scopus; species Scopus umbretta. The sequence goes on from VZTL01012585.1 coordinate 54,091, forward strand.
GGAAAATTGTATGGAGAAAAGCAATAATAATTCAAATTATTATCACTTAGAAACCATCAAAATAGTTACAAACATATACAAGCAAACCTACACATCTTGTTGCTTTCTCAAAGTTTAGAGAAAGAGCTGGAACCTCAGTGGCAGAAGGCTTAGTTTAGTTGAAAGATGCCATATCCTGTGGCTCTCTGTGGAGCCACAAACTATGGCTGGTTAAGTATGAGATAAATTATAAATGTTTGCTTTAGCAAAACAGACAAACAGCACTACACCCCCCCAAAAAAGAACTGAAAAGAAAAAAAACCCAACACCAACCAACCAAACAAACCCCAAACCCAAACAAACCAGAAACAAAAACCCAACAAAAAAGAAACTGGCCACATCTTCATGGAAAATCTTGCTTCCCCTCCCAGCCAACCACTGCACGGGAAGGATGCTCTTCACCCATTGCTCATGATATTCACCGCAATTTGGGGTTTTTCCCCATTTTTAGTCAGTGAATACAGTGTAAATTGATGTTAAGCAAAAAGTTTCCAGCTCTGGATCCTCTGCAGCACATTTTTGTAGATGGAGTTCATGTGTGGAACAATGTTGCTCTTGCTGACATTTATAGGAAGAGCTTTTCCTGCTCCAGACAGGAGTTTTTATCTGTTGACAGTTTTTGTAGGCTCAGCCCAAAAGTGTGCAGGAGGACAGCCTACACACTGAAACATGCTATTCTTCCAGTGTTTCTGACACAGACTTAACATGTCTGCCTCACCTCCCTGACTGCTGCACCATTCTGTGTATTTCTTGGACTCCGCAGGCTATTCAGCAAGCTTATCTTTCTCTCTGACATTTATCTAATGGCACAGGGCAAGAACCTGAGGAGCGTAGGCTAGTTTTGATCATAACTACTTCCCTGCCTCTGCCATTTGGCTAATACCTGTTCTCCCTACCTCACTTCACCTCTGAAGTCCTCCTGTGGCCCACACTTTCTGTCCCATAAAGCCCCCCAACACCCGGCATAAGCAGAGACAGCGCAGCCTCCTTTTTTGAGAATAAAACTCGGCTTTGGTGTGTTTAACACAACACTTTGTTGTGCTGTAAGAAGCTCTATATCAGGTGTTCTCAGACTCACGCCTGTACCAGGTTCCTCACTGCCACCACCAGAGCCACGTGTGTGCAGAGGCACTGAGCCTTGCGGGAGAACGGGAAGTCAACCCCAACAAAGTGCAAATTCACCTGCAGGTCTCGGTCTTTAAACAGCTGACCATCCCTGATTGGCTTTGTTTCTCAGACCTTCTGCCACTTTCTTTCCACAAGGTAATTTTTTGTCATAGCAAATCAGCATATCAGAAGACAAAGAAGTTCATAGCCTCACCCACTCAGTGGGATGCATGACTCAGGTAGTGATAACTGGTGAATCATTTAAAAGTCACCTGGAGCACTTCTTGCATGAGCACTCAGAGGGGAAACCTTTTGATAATTGATAGGTGGTGCTTCACCTTCTCTGTCAATACTGAAAGTCAGCTAATGACACTACGTGGCATAGAAGGAAGGGGGAGGTTGGCTGCTCAGTTTTCAGGTTTGTTACTCAACTGAGACGACAGTCATTACAGATCCAGAAGTTGTCAAATTATTACTTCTCTGAAGAATAACATTTTTGACATGACCTTTTAGATCAGATTTATTAATAATGATTGCCTCCCTACTACTGGAAAATTCACCTGGCAGGGGACAATGTAGATTCTTGACCAGATTAGAAATGTCACCCAATATGATACCTGCAATATGCCCTTAACACTAAGTTAAAGGAACAAAAATTTATGAGTATTGAGACAATTGAATATTCTACCAGACCCAGATAGGAAAAAAAAAAAGTGAATCTTAAACCTATTTCTAAAATTTACTAAAATCAAAGATTTCCTCTTCACTGCCTCCTGCAATGGACTGATCACTTTCTCCAGCACTCAAGAACATGACAGATATCTCATGAACCAAAATTACTTGTCCCTTTCTTAGGAGCATCAACCATTTGATTAATAATAGTACTTTTTGTTTCTGGGCCCAGAGAAAACAACAAAACCTTGTAATAATTGATCCTATCTGGAAGCATATTTGCATAATCGTTCTATTAAACTGTTCTTGCAGATCTGCAAAGTAAGTATCTTGCTTTGCCACTGTCTTCCTTCAACATGGAGCTGTCAGGTTCCTTAATCCCACATGCTTAGCTCTGCCTTTTCCTTGCCACTTACACAATCATCTTTTGAAAATGGCTTACCAGCCATTTTTCGTGTTATCTGGAAGAGAACACCTAGTTGTAATTTCCTAAAGTGACCGGAATATCTATCCTCAAATACAGTGTTTTGCCTCATCTTTCTTGAATTGCCCTCCAGCTCATCATCACCTAAATAACTCATTGCTGATGATCCCTCACCTTCCCTGCACCTCGTTACAATGTATGTCATTCATTTCAGATCTAAATTTATCTTGCCCACAGACATAGTATTATCTGACTGCAAATTACTGAAATCAGAAATGCTGAGTCCTAAGTCTGAGGTTATGGAAAATTTAGTACACGTTAAGAATAATCCTATATAAATAAAAACTTTCTCTGCTATTTTTGTCATGTTCCTCATTTAAAGTATCAGTTACACACTTCACAGGTCATTGTCAAAAAATACTAGATTTTGGCAGTTTTGGAAAGCAGGGTGGGCCACAAACTGTCCCACTAAGTAAATCATACTGGATGTCTCACAGTAATGAAATCTAGAGTTTGTTTCTAGGTCACTCACCTCAAATATACTCTAGTTGCCAGTTCCTGAAATTCATTATGATCTAATGATACTCTGCATACATCCAAAGGTAAATGATTTGGTCACCTTGCTCTGCTGCAGTTAATTCTTATAGGCTTTATCAGTGTGACCAAGGATTGAATGATCATGTAAATGGAAACTCATCATCACTCCTATAAGCAACAGAGATATTTTGACAGAAGTGAATCTTTTAGAAGCTCTGTAGGGTAGAATGTGATTGCATGGAGACTGAAGGGTATTGTAGTAGATGGGCAATTAATCTTTCCTCTTATGGTCCATTACTCCTTTCTTTTGTGACCCAGTGTTGACAGAGAAACTATTGTCACCTTAGTTCCCTTTTCCCGTTCTTTCTTCCTCCCTGTCTTTCTCTGTTGGTAAAACCATCTCTGGTTGAAGACTTCTGTGGTTGCACTAATTTCTAATACTTGCCTGAGATGAGCTTTTGGCCCATGCCTTAACAAGTGTAGTAAGGCAGGCCTGTAATTTTTCTACTTGCATAAAAGAATTTGAAGAGACAAAACTGCACATGCCAGGAAGTGAAACTTTGCGAGAGCAACTATGATTTAATTAAAGCTGTAAAGGGGCCTGAAGGAGAAAAATAACATATTATTAGCGGCTTGAATCCAGAGCTGGCCATAAGTCTGTATGACAAGCCAGCTGCACTTTTGGTGTGAAAAGGAAGCTGGCCAGTGGCCCTTACCCAACTCATCTACAGTCTTCCAAAACACACCCTTTCTCATGCCTCCCATCCTTGTGACACACCTAGCATTAAAAAAGTTTCCAGTAATATAGTGCCTCTGGCCTATGTAAAATGAAAGAAATTCAAGTCTAAACTTGCCTGCTCTTGCTTTCGGAGGTAATAAACGCACCCTGCTGTGCTAATAGGAATTCTGCTCTACAACCACAAGGAGAAAGTCTACCACTTCTGAGCAACAAGCATTTTTCCCAACTAGCTGCTTAATTATTCTTTTTTCTGATCATTACCAGGCACAGAATCTACCAGCTACTTTCATGGGGTACCATGATGACAAGCCTTTGTCCTTACCACAGATATTCAAAAGGCTGTTAAGAAAATATTGGACCCTGTTGCAAAGTTAAAGACACAAACTGGAGCCAGAATACTCTGTACCAACACTTCTGGAAAGCTATGGAATATTAAGCAAGTTGCCTTAATGTCAAGAGACAGCTGATGAGAATCTACTCAACGTTTTCCTTATTCTCTGAATCAAGCAAATAGCACAGTCTAGACCTAGCACTTAAAAAAGAACAGAATTTATAACTATAAATGTAAAGAAAGTTGGAACCACAATGGTCACCAACAACTTTCATCAAAGAACAACTCCAGCTTGTCATCTTCGCAGCCTCTCTGCTCCAAAATCATCTACTTCTATCCTTCTCTTGGAGTCCTTTCAACATAATTGAAGAATATTACTGAAAAGAATGATATTTACAATTCCCCAATTTAGGGGATTAGGCAATTATCTATTTATTTTTTTTCTCAGTGATCATCTGGAATGAACAAATGTGGGGAGGAGTGAAAAAGGAAGAGGACTTTTTTAAAAGAGTGCATGGAAAGGATTCGTTCAAACCACATAATTCTGTTTTCTTCTCTGTGTGTCCTTTTTTGCAGACTAGAAACAGAACTGGAAAGGGCAAAATACACCTCGTATAGGATACGTTTTATATGTACTTGTATAAATGAATCTGCTTAATACGTTCATGGGTTATAATGTCTCTTGATATACATTACATAAAGGACATTCTCCTGAGAGAAGATTTGTGAAGAACCAGATGGCCACAGAAGTTCACACCTCAGCTGGATCAGAAACCTGTCACTAATTGATGTCGGATTGAAAGGAGGGCTACCAGGTGGCATTTCCAGCACCAAAAGCTGAGGGTAAGGACCATAAGGATCATGGTATACTAGTGTCTGGGTCAGCTACTGAGGGGAAAAGTAATGCTGGTTAATTAATAGTTTAATAAGACAGAAATGTAGGACTAGGGACTGGGTCTGTTGCCACCAGGCGGTATGGACAAGACCAGCCTGCTCCCAGCTGTAAAGAAGGGAGCTGAGGAGAGGTGAGCCATGCTGTGCCACTTGCTCTGGCCAGAGGACAGGCCCTAGTCCTGTGTGCTTTACTAGCACAGGTATAACCAAAGATGTCAGACCAGTTGTCCCATGGAATCATGGGTCCCTCTTTGCTCTCTGATGCCTTCTCTTCCACTTTGTGGTACCTCACTCATTGTAGCTTATTCTGAGTTAGATAGTACGGCCTGTTTTTACAGAAAGGACTATGTCTTGAGTTGCTACACAGGTGTAATTCTGCAGGGCCCCCACATATTTCTGGCCTTCTGGACTCTTTCCTTAAGAGTCACAATAGTAGTTGTCTCCTGGTCTATTAAACACAAGTTCAGTTTACACATATTTAAGAAAAACTTGAAGTCTGAAAACAGTATTTATGGGATGGAGTGCAAAATTAGCACATCCAGGTGTATGGAGCAAACTTTTCATCATCACTTCTCATTTTGTGACTTTCTTTGGATTCTGATCTTGAAAATGATTGTGCATGGGCTTCCCCCCAAGACTAAGTGTCACTTCTCAAAAACAGAAAGTATACATCAGTATGTTTTATATGGATATAGGTAAAACACCTACAGCTGTAAAGCTAATGCATAGTATAGACTATGTATTATGAACAGAAGTCAGCTCATGTCAGCCTACTCCTGATGTCTCCAAAGACAGTGCAGATGAAATACAAAGGGTCAGAAATTAAGAGTTACCAGGGGAAGGAAATGCTGAGAAAAGAATAGAAAAATCACAAAGATCAGTGAAAAAGGAGAGAAACAGACAAAGGGTGATGCAGAGCAAAAACTCCTTTGTTTCTAAATGAGTGGAAATTTCCCACCAAATAGTTTCCTGTTTACTTGTTGTTATGAGATTCAGTTGCTGGGAAATACAATAAATGTCAGTCTGCTAGATAATGGAAAATAGGTTTTGTCAAACAACTTTCAGGTCATTAGAAACACAGAAAAATATGTATGGAAGGAACTTTAAGGTTCATATCCTCACTGAAGCATTGTTTGGTGGGTGAAGGTAATTCAGTACATAATGTGTTTGACTTAGCGCAACAGTCTCATTAAAGAGCAGCACTGCACAATAGCTGGCTCTAACTTTAAAGCTGGCCTTGTTTTGTGTGGGGGTTAGATCAGATGAGCTCCAGAGATCTTCTCCAAGCTAAATTATTCTATGGTAATATGAATGGAGTGACAATAAATGGGCAAAGGATTAGTGGAGGGAAAATCTCAAGAAGTCATGAACAGAGATGAATGCTGATCATTGAATAAAGGTTCCTACAGGCAGATGACAGGCGAAATGTTCTGCAACATTTTTACAATAACCTAAGATCTAATACAGAAGTACTGCTGGCAAAATTTGTAGATGACACTGATGGGAGGAAGGGCAGATAATGATGCAAACAGAACTGCCAGAAGAATCCATCTGGCTTATTTTTTAAGACACTCTAGTACAGTCAGGAACAAAATTATACACATAGCAACAATAATTGCATGCTGGACTGGCAGATTTGGGGACTGTAACATGGACAGCAGTAAGGTTGGGAAGGACCTCAAAGTCAAAGTGTGCAAGCGCTGCTGCAGAAACTGTGATTTTGTGACCAGAGGTGCAGCTAGAAAACTTAGAAGGAAGGGGAGAAGAAGGATGGGACAACAGTTAGAAGTAAGGATGTGAAGGGTGATCCTCAGGAAAGGAGTTTCTGAAATAGAAAAGAGCTACAAAAATTATTCAAGGGCTAGAGAAAGTGCCTTACAGTATGAGTCTTAACAAGATCAATCCATTTAACTTCTCGAAAAGAAGACTGAGAGGTGATTTGGTTGGTGTGTAAGCAACAATGCCAGATAGAGAACTCTTAAGCAGAGAAAGGCAGAATGAGAACCAGTGCCTGCAAACCAAAACCAGGCAGATTGTATCTATGAGATATAACTTGTCTTCTATCGTTCTTTCTTTTTCAACAGGAAAAGTAGAGGTGAAAAAATGGTGACAACTAGCAAGAGCAGTGATTGTTTCTCTCTTTCCTGGATATCCTTTTGTGTGATAACAGTAGAAGTTAACAGGTTCAAAATAAAGTAGATGGATAAAATGTAATGGCCCATCATTTATGGGTACGATTCCTGGCCTTGCAAATTCATTTATATTTACCTTTATGCTCTGCTTTTTTGTTTACGTTGGTCTTTTTCAGACTTGTTTGTTCCTATCAAACAGCTTACTTGTCAAATCCTCCATGATGTTGGGACTGAACTCCTAGAAGTAGAGATGGTCTTGTTGTTGAACAAGAGGGTGAGTGCTACTTCTGGCACAAAACAGTGATTTAGGAGGCCCTTTCTTTGCTTCTGCTTACCTTTGTGACTTTGGGTAGATCACTTGGGTCCAATCTCTCAGAGCTATTCAGGTGGCTTAATCCCCTCTGAAGCCAAGGGTTGTTTTAATGGGAGCAAGTGTCTCTACAGCTTTAAAGACTTTGGTCTGAAATCTCTCTGTACAGCAACATACCTTCATTTCAGACACTTGCCAAGGAAACAGCACTGTTGCAGCATCTCCAGTGAGTAGAGTATCCTATAATATGCTTCATACATTACATAGGTCACTTTGTCATAGTTTAGTAGAAATATATGTGCCCTACATGATTAAAATCATAACCTGTCTCTAGCAATTTCCTCTGTCTTCTCTGGTTTTTGGAAAATATATATATAAAAAAAAAAGGCAACAAAAGTTTTCTCTGAAAGTAAAACAGCAGCATTTAATTAGGGCTGTAATTTTGCTTTGGCATTTCTTATGAGGTGACACCGGGCATTCAGGTCAAAAGTCATGGAAACATCAACATATGAACCATAGTTTTATCTCCACTATTTTGAACCCCAAATAATCTCTATTTTTTCACTGTAGTATAAATTGGCAGGCTTGATTATATTCTTTCAACACCATCATCAGATAGGATCATTTTCATACCAGAGCCAGATTTTGAAAACCAGCTTTATTCCAAACTCAAGGGAAACATCAATGAGATACTTGGGTTGGAGATTCAGATCACTGGTGTTGTTAGATGTCTGACTTCCATGTCAGGTATGCAGCACCTCTGAGGTTCAGCTGGAAAAAAAACACTCTTCAGAATCTGGTTAAAAACACATTGTGGAGTTTGCTAGAATTGAAGATGAGTATTGTGTTTTGCCTTGACAAAATTTCAGCAGGGCTTTTTGACTGACTTTGTTAGCATATTTTTCAATCAATATGGATCAGAAATCATGGTCAGATTTTCAAAAAGCGTTAAAATCATGGAATATGTGGAAAGTTAACAATTATGCTAGCTCAGGTTGCCTCAGTAATCATTTATTTTAAATAGATGTCCTAAATGTGTTAAATTAGATCAAATATATATAAGCATGTAGTATCTGAATTACATATTATTGACACAACAATCAAGTGGCACGAATTTCTCACTATGAGTTTGGGGAGGTCACATTATTCACGAGTGGTGAAACCACCAATGACTCATAAAAATGATCCCAGATAAGTACCAAGTTATGGGGCAGTAGATGTAAATTTCAAAATCTTTGCTCATGTTAGCAACCTGTTAGTTCTCCAGGTATTCCCAGTAGTTTCAGCATGAGTCAGAGCTTGTCAAACTAATCACTCCTGCACAAAAGTGTGCTCTCAGGTGCAGCTTTCCATTGCCACAGTATATTGTATTGCTTTAAAACTTCTGCATTAAAAGTCCTCTCAGAACAAACCACCAAGTCGGCCCGTAACTTCAACCAAAAAAATCTGGATCACAAAGCACTGTATATAGCTTGGAAGATATCATGTGAATTTCTCCAGCTCGCCTCAGTCTGTTTTGCTAGTATTTTACTCCACTGTTCCTTAAAAGCTGTCTGAGTCTTGGGTTTGGACTTTGTACAATGGCTTCCACATTCCCATCTTGCAAGTTCCACTCCCAAAATGTAATCCTGATGTTTGAGACCCATAAGCACCCAAACTCATGGCTCAGCTGACTTTCTGCAGATACTGAAGATGTTCCTTCTAAGAGACATTATAACATCTCGTAGACCAAGTCTGCAGACATGTATGCTCACATACTTTTGAGAACGCAGTGTCAGAACAGCTGTACTTGGCCAGACAAAGAGTTGATTTGGCAAATATCTTCTGAGAATAGCCAACGGCAGACACTAAGAGAAAGAATAAACAAACAGCTTCAGAATATAAATCCTTTCCACAACAGTCATTTTATGGACCTTCTAAGCCAAAGGTTGCATCTGGATTGTCTCTTAAGGGTTGAAATTAGACTGGAGAAATAGATAATCCAAATAGGAAAATAGTCCACTGATACCTTTCCTCTCCCACCACCTGCTTACACAACTTTGAATTTCATATGTTGTGCATCCTTTTCATTCTCACAACAAAGAAACATGCAGTGATCTCCAAAACAACTCCAGAACGAAACAAATTCAGCTTTCCTAAACTACCCATTCATTTATGCTAATAAAAAGCTGTCCACATTTTCTTCTGAGAAAAGAATCACAATGTGACACTGTTTTAAGATGATAGGTTTGACCATCTCAGTTTTTCTTATAGAACTGTTGTCAGTTTCTCTGGAACTTGAATATGTCATTGACATATGAGAGTGGGATCCTTTAAGTCAGGGTATACATATGTTAAAAAAAAAAAATAAATTCCTGACCTCAGCATGAGAATAGATATGTTTTCTTAAGAGTTTTCCTCATAATTATTTCTCTTCTAATGAAGTAGATTGTCCCATTCAAGAATCAGGCTCATCCTCCTTCCAGACACTTAACCAATTCATTCATGCAACATCTGTATCCTCTGATATTTCCTGAATCATGAGGGTTATTTGAGGTTCTCTCCAATTTCACATGGTATTCACAAGCCAAGTTTGCCTTGAGGGTTTCCTTTCAGGCATAATTACCAAATATGTTCATGGTCTAACACTTCTATAGGATTTCCTACTGGCCTTGCCACTAAGCCAAAAATTTACTTCCCGGAAATAGTAACCGGAATAACGTTTTTTTGTTGTGTTGCAAATTCCTGTATTCTACACATGTTTTGTTTCTTCTGAGTTTCCAAACCTCCTTAGAGTTTCCCTTTCCTGGCCAATAAAATGGTAACAGCTATCCATTTCAGCGAGTTGGTCATTTTCTCACAGACATCTCTATGTAGGGATAAGGGGAACATTCTAGTAGAGGACTGTTAAGGTTTAATCCAGGCAAAGATGCCCACATTTCAAGAAAGGAAATAAGCCTTTAGGAGAGGTTTAGACACCTACATTGATGAATGCATTCCTCTGCAACATATGAGGAGACAGCTACAGGGAATAGTAGAAAAAGTATCAATCAGCAAAGCAAGCTGTTTCTCAGTAGACAGACAGTGCAGGGAAAGGACAGGGATTGCCCAGTTTCAAGCTGATCTGGGCTAGCAAAGGAAATTAAAACATACTGCAAAAAAGGTCAGATGACTTTTCATTTGGGAGGAGACAGAGGCAGTGTAGGGAATCCACTATATAACTATACTGATTACCTCCATTACCATCAGGAAGACCGTCGCTGTTGTAGATTGGACAAAGAAAAGAGTTTGTCTCGCTTAGCATTAACACAAAAGCAGACAAGGGGTAGTACTTCTTTCTACAAAAAGTGAAGAAAACTTCTCAAGGGAAAACATCTTACATTTGCTGCAGGAAAAGAAGAACTGATTTATAAATGGAGAGAGGTTGGCTATGCATACAGTGAAAATGTCACTTGGGAATAAACTTTCTAACCATCAGAAAAATAAGGCTGCAGAACATTCCCTCTTTCAAAATACTGTGGTAAAGAAACTCACCATTTTTAAGACAGAAGTGAAAGGCATTCTCTTTGATATGACTGACCAGGGCGTTGAACACAATAGCCCAGCAAATTCCTTCAAGTTTTATACTATAAAATAAAAGCAAAAGTAAGGAACGAATAAAGCAGAAGTGTTAGTTGAGATGCACACCACATCCATGGTTTTCAAAAGCAGCAATATGCAGCATCTCCTGCACAGACTACATACTCAAAAAAGCATACACACATGTTGCAGAGCTTAATCCAAAAATTATTTCCTCTTTACTCAAAGAGGAAATTGCTCTGATTGCTAAGGTAACTCTAGCTCTCTGGGCACTAGTGTGTGTTAAATAGATACCTTCCCAGTCCTTCTGGCATGATACAACTCATTCAACCATTTCCTACATTTGGTTTTGCCAACCTCAGCCAGCAGTTCAACAGTGTCTGTGGACTTGTTCATATTGTGCTGTTGCAGCTTTAGTGCCCTATTCAGCTCATACTATGCTTAGCTTTATGTCAGAAATTTTATATGGCAGCTGCTATGGAATTGCATCAGGTGGAAAGAACAGAACTGAAATGTGTGTGTAACATACTTTGCAGAAAAAGCCGCCATCAAAAACTTGAATACCATTGAATATCATTGAATATCATTACTTGTTTGAAAAAAAATCCCCAAGCTTGAGATACTCCAAACTCCAGGATTTCATCATAAATTCAAATATATTTCTAGCTCTGCACTCAATAACGCAGGCTGTATGGAATCCTAAGTTGCCTAATAGAAAAATCAGAGACAGGCATCACAATTTGCATTGCATTAGTTCCACCTCAAGAAAAAAACAGGAGAAAGGTAATGAAATGGAACAGCTCTCATATTAAGCAGCTAGCTATTAAAGCTAGAAGTGGAGTAGAAAATAAGCCAAGATGAGAGAAATTCATTAAATCAAAACTACTCATTCAATGGCTTAATATCTGAGCAGATTAATGTTATTGAAATGGTGGCAACTTTTGATCATGGGGATGAAGGTGGCAAAGGTTTCTTAAGATTTTTTTTTTCAATTCGTATTAAAGAAAGAAAATTACATGTTGATTTGAGCTGCTCAGTTTGAACACTGCCACCTCTGTGGTTCCAGAAAGTTACTGCCCCTCCACTTCCAAAGACAGCTGAGTGTTCCTCTGCTTGGTGCTGCAAAGACTCTGAAGTCCCCTTAATCTTCCATGGAAGACTGAAATAGGGTAGGGTAACATGACATTAAGTAAAGTAACATAACATACTGAGTCAGACCAAGGATATAAGTGGCCCCATATCCTGTCTCTTAAGATACCCATCAACAGAACTTTAATGAAATGCATAAATAAAGTGTGTAGTGCTACTCCTATCACACAATGACCCATGTCTCAGGTTCTCTGCTTGGCTAAGAAGAAAGCTTATAGATTGTATTGGGAGCCTTCGACAAGATTTTGGTAGCGTGGGTTGGGGGAGGTGGCGGTGGTGCTGCAGGGGTGACCTCTATGGAAAGAGGTCAGGGGTTGCCCAATGCCAGTCACAGCCAGCTCTAGCCAACTCCTCAACAGTCCCTCAAAGGGACTGCACCCTTGGAGGACCCACGCCAGAGCAGGTACTCCCTGAGCAGATGAGTTCCTAAAGCAGAGGCATTGTATGGGCTGGATCCATGGATGGACTAAATGGCACAACTCCATGGGCACCTTCCAATTTATCTGCCAGTGGGAGCACAGTTCACAAGCTCTGTACTCTCAGGCTCACCACGGGAAGCTCTGCTATTATTATAAAACTGATCATGTTGACCTCTTCTCATTTGGATCTTGCTGAAGAGAAGCACACATTTAGATGTAACTTCACCAGTAATGAAAGGTAGATGGGGGAAAAAGGCATTGTGTTTATTCAGAGTAGATTATGCATGTGCCCACTCAGCTCTGTGACGACCATTGAAAAAGAATGGCTCATTTGGTAAAGTTAAGAATTTTTAGTCATTACCTTAGGGGCTGACTCTTTAGATTTTACTAGCACTGAACTGAAGTCGTGGGACCAAAAGTGACTTACTGGACAAGATTCTCAGCTGCTGGAAATTGGCATAGATCCACTGAAATTAAATGGAGCTATGACAATTTTTACCATCTGGAGATCTAGATCAGCATGAATAAATGTTAAACGAGCTGTTTTAAAACTAGGAAAGTGATTCCACTTCTGACTCACCTTCCAACACATCCTTAATAAATTGCCTAAACGAATTACACGATAATTGAAAGGAAAATACTGCCTAAGAAAAACTTTCTGCACCTCTCCTTTCAAATGTTTTGAGGACTTCATTCTTGTAATAGAGATCTTCATTTCTTTTGTCAATCCATTGCAAACATCCTCAGAAAATTCACAAGCTCAGGAATATCTCCCCTCCTTGTCCTCCATTGTGAAGGCAACTAACCAACGTAGTATTGGCACAGATTAATCTGGAACAAATACCAAGAGCATGAGGGTTAAAGTGACTCCTTGGGCCCCAACTCACTGAACTCAGTGTTCAGCTGTGTATCCTTGTCACACTCCACATGCAGATGCACCTGGGACATGCTCCTTTGTGGATAACATTAAGTTATCTCAAGGGAACAACAGAGAATTTCAGAAGACTATAAAAGCAGATAAATTACAAGGGTACACAAATACAGAGTATAATCACATCATTTCACACTCTCCAGGGAAAACATCTAGGTTTAAGTTGCTTACCAGTAGTATTTTACAACTCTTGTTAATGTAAATTTTCTCCAGTTCCAGTGACAAGAAGATATTGAAAAAAGGTATCCTTCAAGGAAGATAAAACTGAAGTAAAAGCTGCAAAGTACATGAAAGATAGATAGGCTTATTCAAAGGTATGTCCTCCATAATGAACACTGACTGAAAATTAACTATGCTCTGGGGAAGAAAAGGAGGGGAAAAAAAATCTTGAGGATACAAGCCTAAACCAAATATTGCTCATGGACAAAATATAATTTTAGATAAGCGCATAAACACTCTGAATATTGTCAGAAGGAGAAATCAAGGTGATGACTGGAACTGGTTGACTAATCTCTCTCAAACCTTGTCATTTGTCATATCAGGTAACTAACTATTCATGAGCAATATTTTCTCCTAGCAGTTGACTTATTCTTTTTATTATGTGGTAGCACCAAGCCTCAACACAGCTCATAACAGAATATTTCTGGATACTTTGAAGGGTTTTTCTCTAGTGAGTCTCAGTGCCGGAGGCACAGGACCACTAACCACACTAAGACTGGGCTGGCAAACTGTATAGGATGTCCAGAAATAGAGCAGCCTGACACATCCTCTCGAGTGAAAAGAAAGCAGGTTATTTATTTTTTTTAACACATACTTGAAAATGTGGAAAAATGTGCAATTAGTTCTGCAGTGTGGTGAATTATTAGTATTAATGTTATTCTTATTTATGTTTAGAGAGCCTATTTTGCTTGGTATTGTTATATGATGAATGACAAACAGATGCTGACCTTGAGTGATAACCAAGCAGTGATAAACTTGGGCATCACTATGAGATGTGTTTAATTCTTGACCTTGCCATCCCATGACATGCGAATACAGCTGTGGTAACTAGGACAGCACAGGTAGTAACTAGGAACATAATAAGGGCACTTGAGTTTATTAATTTGCCTTCTTCGTAGATGTAGAAATTTTATTTCTCTAGAATTGTAAAGAAATCAGAAAATACAATCATATACACAAAAAAACTACTACAATTTATATCTTTCTGACTCTTGTGGGCATTTCAGACTAATCTTAATATTTAAAGCAATGTCAAATTAGAGGATAGTATTTGCTTTCAAATGTTTGGCATGCATTTTTCTCCATTTCTTCAAAGTTCCATCGGTGAATGGAAACAGTGCAGACTTCCAGTGGTGGTGTAAAAGCAGCCCACAGCTACAGGCACAGCCACACAATCCAACACAATCAAATTACTGGGGCTTACTGCAGTATCACCCGTTAGATAAGTAGAAGCAATGGTGTCAATGCCCAAGCGTAGCATCTTCTCTGAGGCTATATGCCTGACACCAAGTGGAGGCATCTAAAATTTACTGGCCTTTCCAGAGAAAGTGCCTCAATTTTCCCAGTTCCTAAATACAGACAGTGTTAAACCAGGTTCCCTCTAACATGCTCTGAAACATAACTAACTATATCAAGGCTCCTGAAACTGTATTCATGAATTGCAGTAAATTATTCCTTCTCTCTGGTTAGTGTTTAGTACAAGATCTGAGATGAGGTTGAAACATTTGAAGGTTTGAGAGGCAATAGATTCATAGAGATGTCACTTAAATGCCATTTCCTCAGTGCTACCAGGTGATAAAGATATATCCTATGATGAACTTGGTGCATGCCAAGGTAGATGTTATATGACTGCTCATTCAGATGTTTAAAAATAAACTAGCACTACTGCAAAATCTATGTGCCATTATTTACAGCGACAAGCTGCAGAACTATTTGTTTCAGGAAACGGCACCCGAGGGAACTTTCAGTAAAGAGATGAAAAATTTTATAGCTTTTTTTTTAATCTTTGCTTAATTGTGTCTCCATTTTACACTACACTCTTTATTCTCTGCCCTTTTGACATAGCCAGCTGCCTTTCAGAGCCCTGTGAAGATGCAGGCTGGCTTCACGCTGTAACAGGCACCGGCTCCCAAAGCCTGGTCTATTGATGAGTCACGTTGCTTGTGTGTGCCTGTAAGCACATCACACAAGTTCCTATGCCATTTCCTTTCAAACTGCTGGGGAGGAGATGGGGGAAGTGTGCGTGAAGCATAAACTACAAAAACAATGTTAGTAGTGAAGTCTCCTGCCCCACCGTAGAGCACAATAACCAGTGACACAGTGGAATGTCTGGTTCAGAGGTAGCACAGGTTCATCCTGTTATCGGCCCGGCAGCCCGGGGAAGTGACATCAGGTGCACAGGCCTCTTGTTTGAAGGCAGGGAAACACACCGAGGCGTTTCAACACTTCTACCAAGGCAGGAAGTCTCTTTTTTAAAGGTTGGGTTGTGCTCACGTCAGTCCTCCGAGCCCCCTCTTTCTCCAGCTGGCCATCCCCAGCTCAGCCTAGGACAGGGCTACTACCCTCGGCTTGGAGAACTCAGCACCTTCAGTGAGGCTCAGCACCGCCATGGCCAGGCTTGCTCTGAAGCACACCATACAAGCTGTCAGGAAGAAACATTCTCACACAGCTCTTGCTCTGCAAACTCTTTTTTGAGCAGAAATTCCCTGTGAACTCACTAAGTGGAGAACATGCATGCAGATCAGTCTCTATTACCACACTGCAAAATCACAGCTACCCAAAGCGATACTTGTAATTACACCATAGTGGTGTACACTGTAGCACCTAGCCTCAAAACCAAAAACTGCACCTGCCAGACCCTACTGATGCACTTTTCTGCATGAACATATTTCCTGAGGACTTCTGTTTTCTCTGTCACTCGGTATTATCCAAATATCATAACAGCATTACAAAATGGTCACTACTGAACATTCCCCTTCAAATCAACATTGTGTTCGGAAACACACATCACAGCAGTCTTGGTGCTTACCAAACTTGCCTGCGTGTGCTTCATGAGGCTTTCCCTCTCCTCTTTCCAATTGCCACTCCACCACTTTTGCAAGGATCAGACCTCACTTATAACCTCTAGTCACTTCATCCCCAACACACACATACCTTTACTGATATACGCAGGCAAGGTGTGCTCTTTTGGGTGTGCCAATGTGTCTCTAAATGATACTGATACTTCTGCCCTTTTCAGAGCACATGTCTTTGCTCATCTAAAACAGAGTTGAATTTAATATCTTAGGTTAGGACAACATGAAATTTAGTGACTAGTAGCTGCAGTCCATGTAGCTGCCCTGGACAGCCTGGTTCAGTTAAGCCTTCTGTGAAGTCTCACTCATAGGTGCCACAAGTGAGAAAACATCATATAATCTATCTCTTTGTACTGCTGGAAGCCAGGCAGCCTGGCAAAACCTAGTTTAAGGGGTGTCAGCCTGCTGGCCAAAACCAGGTTTTAATGAAGTTTCCCTTTTCACCATGAGATCAATAGAGGGTCCAAAGTATTTCTGGAAGCCTTAACATGTTTTCTCTTACTACACAGTCCAAGAGAGAAAAACATGGTGAGTGTCTTCACCGTCCTCACACTTTAACACTGATGCCAGCAGCAAGGTATCTATCTGAGCTACAGTGAGGGGCCAAACTGCAACCTTGAGTTAGGAGCAGTAAGGGCTCTTGAAAGCACAGAATTATTTTTGGTGTGAAATTCAAAGACTGAGCAAAACCACCACAGAAGAAGTTTACCCTTAAACCTTCCACCTTACCAGCAAGGCACTGCAAGACGTAAGTCAGGGCATGACTAACATCTTGAAAGCCTCAGGTTCCTCTCTGGGTCACCAGAACAGGTGCGGTAGAAAGTGCACCTGGTTGTGTCTACAGCAAAGGTGGTCCTGAAGTAGCCACATACTGCACTCTGCAAAACCCTCGCTACCAGAAATGCCTACACATCTTGTGGCCTGATAAGTCTGGAGAAGCAATGATAGGTACTTCATGGTGCTCACAAGGAGTGTGCAGAGAATGGTGACATGGATCCCGCCTGGAGCCAGAGCACGTGGATTGAACACCTGTAACCCATCCAAAGAGGAGGTCATGGTGGCGTCAGCAAGCATATAACTACATCAATGCTTTCCAGTTTGCTGTTTCTTGAGATGAAATATCCTGCAAAACACCCACTGTACTCCAAGTGGTTGGTCCACCAGCAACCCTGTCCGTTGAATTATAGAATAATGTTGCTATGGCATTTAAAAGAGACTTCTTTTCCCACATAACCCACAAGTTGGAGTTTGAAATTCCTATTGTATGAACATGAATATGAAAAGAATGCTGTCTCCTATTATGGAATTGTGTTATAAAACTGGAATGCTGTCCCCGCCCCGTCTGGCTCCCGATCATCTGGACTTTGCCAAAAATCATCCTGCACTACAGAGTGTGTGTGTGTCTCACGACGGGAACTGCCTCCTGACTCACAAAGACAAGAGGCCGCAAATGTGTAAAGCTGGCAGAGGGTTTTTTTTAATCTGTCGGTAACAATCAGGCGACTTGCTTAATTGTTCTGAATTCTGATCTCTACTCTATGTGCAGCCTCCCAACCAGCAAACCGCAGCTGTGCGCCCCTGCTTGTGAACTGCACCCATTGTCCCTCCCAGGAGACTGAGAGGAGCTCCAGCTAATACGCCTTTGTCTGCCCTTCTTGCTGCAATTGGCTTTTGAGCAATGACCTAAAAATGTAATGCCCAAAGTTCAGAGCCTTGGAAAGCTGTTGGGAGCCTTCCTCTTTGGTGCTTTCTGCCTTAGGAGCACACCTTGAAAGGGCAGTGTGTGTGAAAGGAATTAAGGCTTTAAGGCTTCCTTTGCATGCAGCAAGGCATATCTCTAAAATTCCTCTTTCAGAACAGCAACCGCAAAAGGAGATTTCAAAGGCCAAATCCTCATTCCAGCAGTGCCTATGGTTGGAACTGAGTTGCTCTGGATATAGACTGCTTGTAACCCACTGGAGTTTGTTTACCGCATTAGGGATTGATTTGCTCTGGCCACACTCTGAAAAATCAAGATGTATCATTTTTTAAATGTCTGTGCATGTCTCTGCTTTACCAGCTTGTTTCTTGCTTGAGATTTTTCTTTCCCCACCATTTCAAACCCCGAAGTTATCAAATTAGCTCAGGAAATGCCTCTTGGGAGGGCTTTTTCCTCTCCTGCCCACAGGGCTACATCACATGCCTCATAACCCTGGACAAGAACTGGTAAAATTGCTGGGGTATTTTTGAGGGAACTTGTTCAATTACACAGAGCACATTCTAAGCCATAGAGCCAAGTCCTCCTCCGCACAGGATGATGTAAGCACATCCAGGAAACCTGGGATGCCAAAAATCTCAAAATCTGGAGGAAATATTTGCAGGTCGACATGGCTGCAAATTGGTCAGAGTTTAGCAGCCTGGGGAGTGTTCCACTCGCAGCTTCAATCTGAGCCTGGAGAAGACCAACACAAACAAAGACATGGTTGCGCTGGTCAGAGCTCAGAACAGAGTCTTGCTGGGATGGGCTGAAATGCAGCTTCTCAGAGCAGGGCTGAAGAAAGTAACATTTTTCCCCAGCATATGTGTCAGGAGGGTGCACAAGGAAAACTCACAAGGTTAAGAAGATGAAAATTGCCAGGATTTTGCACTGACAAAGCTGGATAAAGTATTTGAATAGAGGAATGCTGCATGTAAATAAAAACAGGATTGTACTACTCTGACAGCACTGGGACATGTGCCAACGGCAGATACCAAGGCAATAGATGGTCAGGAAATATGACACACGGACCCACTTGATTACTTGATAGATGCTTTTTAAAGCCTCTTGCCTGCCTTCATCCGAAGTTATTTCCGATGTGGTTCCCAAAACGAAGGAATCTCTGGCGAAGATAAACAAGACTGAGCTGCCTTCCTCTGCAGGCTAAAGGAAAGATCAGAAAATACAGCACAAGCGGAGAAAATTAAAACACAGAAAAGGAAATGCCAATCATTTTCCTGACTAATAAATGGTAGGAGGAGAAATCCAAGGTTCATGGAAGGACCCATGTCTCTATGGAGTCTGTACATTTCTTCCCTCTGTGATTCTCTGAACTCCACAACACTGACAGTTCAGTTTTGCCATTTATGCAACTTCTTAATGCTTTTGTTGCTTTTATGACATGTGTCAGCTGAGCGTGCAATCAAACCAAATAACACTACAATAATAAAATAACCCACATTAACTAATTATCTTAATAACAACCCTGTTAAGAGTGAGACATCTGATAGGAGAGATAGAAGCAATAATAAAAGGGCACTGTCAACTGCATGAACAGACTTGCACTGCTTCCCAATGCGGTGCTCCAAAGATATTAACCCCTGGAGTCCTGGGAAAGAAGTCTTGGGAGGCATCAGAGGGTGAAGTTTTCTAGAGACTCTTAAGGAATCCAGACCACAGGGATCCAAACTAGGGAAAAGTTTTGGGATAGGAATGAGAGAGGAAAGACATGCCTAAGAGATATTTCCTCTGTTGTCTGTGAGCTGCCCTCTGCTGCAGCACATTATCAAGCACGTGGGCTGCTGGGGATGAGCTGTACCAGAAAATAAACACAAGATATATAGAGCAGACTATGTTGTCAGCTCAGACTTAATACATGCAAGGTGTGAAGGGTCATTCCAGGAAATCTTCCTCGCCCTTCATCAGGCCCTGCTGACCCCCAGGGCACAGGAATACTGCTGTCCCCACAGCCTGCAACAGCACCAGCCTCCCAAAACTGGGAGAAAGGCACACTGATGTAACACCAACCACCATGTCCTTCAGCCCCAGCATGTGAGCTGGATCAAGACAGAGACACTCAGTGTCTTGTTTCCTCCTGGGAATCCTTCAGAGGTCTTCCAGAACTACCCCCAAAAGCGAGAGTAACTTTGCCCTACACATACAGCCAACACAATCTGCTCCACACTTTGGAGCCTGAAAGTGTCCCTCAGTGGCTGAGAAGTGACCTGATAGATGAAACAACTGAGCTGTGCTCGTCAGGATGATGGACTAGAGAGACTTGAATATCTCTGATTGATCTTCAAGATAAGACCCAAAAGTTGTTTCTGCACTGAAAGCTAAAGTAAGAACATGTCCAGGCACAGTCTTCTTTCTCTGACCACTCTTCCTCATGGTGGTACCTGTGTTGCTCTAGCGGCCTGAAACCATCAGAATGTCCACTTAGACTAAAAAGCCCTATTAGTCACTTTAATTGGGCTGGAGGATGACCTACAGAACCAAACAGATTCAAATGAACCACAATAGGTCTGAAAGAGGATTCATAACACAAATTTAGAGGGTCCTGCTTAGGTTCCTTCACTAAGCATTCCTCTCTATACTCCATGTAGAGTATATACTCTATATAACTAAAAGACAAGAATTCTCCAAAGGTCAAGGAGGAGTAACTCATGGGTGGGTTGCAGTCTTTCTTCAATGACTATGGAGGGAGCCTAGGGCAATAATCACGAAGGCTAACATTAGTCTGAGAAGGCTAGTCTCCACAGGTTTTCTTTGTAGTCAATGGAGGGCAAGAGGCAGCTTTGGCAGGAATTTCATAGTACCTAATAGCTCTGCACGACTCCTGCTCAGAGTGGCCCTGTTCAAAGAGGGAGGTGAGGGAGAACAACATCCCTGGATCAAATATACTGTTTATGAATACTAGCCTCAGATACATATTCACATCCACTATGTTAGTCTGTAGGAATACATCAAGCCCCAAATCCAGCCCACAGTGTGCTGTGCTAGGAACAGCCAGTTATGATCACATCAGCGGGAATAGCTGCTGTGCATGGTCCTGCATGTGCCAGGTTCCTTTGGACAGGTACATAACAGATTGTGCATCATGTGTTGTATTGCTACATGGCCCAGTGCAATGCAGCTTCTAGGTGTTCAAATGAAATCTTTATTTCTCCAGCTCCTGCCTCTCCCCCAGCTGTCCTGTTATCTCACACTGGAGTAGTGTGGTCAGTGTATGCTGTGTGTCAGAGGCAGACTCACTGCAGCAGGAGGGCAGGGGAGGAAGGTGAAGGGTCTGCATAGCACTGCCACTGTCACTGTGACTGCACCCAGCTCTGGCCACCCCTGTTTCCTGCCTGGTTTTGGTGTGTTTCTCAGGAAACTGTACCCAGGATCTCCTCCCAGGTCAGACTGTTTTCCAGATAACTGGTGGTGTAATGCTTTTATGTCTGAATGCTGCAGGTACAAGCCTTCAAGTTAAATGAGATTTTCATGCAACTGAGGTTTACCCAAGACATAGGCAGGACTTTTGTAAAATCACCTGTGCTGTCCCTTCAGCCCAGCCCACGTTCTGGGGTTTTCCCACCACCAGAAACATGAGTGCACCACGCTTGTGAAACTCCTGAATAGGCAAGAGGCTTCCTTCTCTTCCTACAGAGTGATCTTCATTATGGTAAATGAAACAGGCTGGAGGAGCATCAATCTGCCTCCTCAGGACTTTCACAGGCATGCTCAGCCCCAGGGCACAGCCTAGCAGTCCTAGAGCCTGCTCTGAGGCCAGCATAGCTGCAAGACCAACTGCAGCCATGGACACAGTGCAGGGGGCTGCAGGAAGACTCTCTGCCATGACAGGCAGTTCAAGTGTTGAGACCAGTCAAGATTTCACCCACCAGCCCTAATGTTGCCTCTGCCTCCTGGGATGGATCCACACCCACCAGGCTGTTGGGTAGATAGGGTACATCACATTGCCATCTTCAATGTCTAAGCAAATGTAGACTTGCATCCCACAGCACCTCAGTTTAAATCAGGAGACAGCAAAAGTTAGTTTGGGTCTTGTCCTCAAGCACGTGGAGAATCCACGTGGGAGTGGCTGTGTGAAGGGGAAAAGGCCGTCTCAAAGACAGTGTGAACTGAGTGGGTAAGAGGACTGGGAGTTTGCTTGCCCAACCAGAATTTCTCAAGCTTTCCTACGTACAGCTGTCACTTCCACTTGAGGGTTGTTTACTGTGTTCAGAAAGCACTAGGAAATGGAGGTGTTTAGTACAGAAAAAATGCCAAACACTTAACAATGAAGCTCCAGAAATTTCTTTCTTATTCCAGACTCTTTATTTCAAGACACTTTGGAGATATTCTGTGACCAAAGTCTGTAAAAATATGTATGTGCAGAGAAGCTGAGGAGTTAGCTTAAAGCCCTAGCCATATGGCTCTTCCACCTCCTCCCTCACACATACACCTCACCATTAATGGGATACAGCAAAGACTTCACCCCTTGGTGACCAGGCAGGAATAATTCAGGCATCACAGAGCACCTTTTTCCCCAAAAGGCATCCTGTCCAAAACTTGCCCCAGTAAGGTGAGGTTTGATTAGCTGGTGGAGCAGACCCAACATCCTCGCCTTCAAACCCCCTGCAATATTCTGCAAGGTGGCATTGGGTTAGAGGCATCCTGGGTCTTAGAGGCTACACTTGTGTTGGAAAACTAACCCAGGCCAGGGCATAGCTCAAACACAAGCATGAAATCATCAAAACAGTTTAATGATTTCCATGCTCCCTGGTGCAGTTTGCTTGCTTGCCAGTTAGCACTCTCCCAGGCAGTGCCTAGGCATGATTCAGGCACAGGCTATGGTTCCTTCCAAATAGGGAGACTACCCAGTTTCTGGTGGCAAAGAAGTTTAGCCATATAGATAGCCATATGTAAGCCGTGCAGTATCACTTGCCACCAAAGTCAGAGTGGATCTGTGTCTTTACTAGAATAGCCATAGCCAGCAGATTTGTCTCGTTGAGAGGCAAATGTTAGTCTCAGACTGCCTGCAGACTCAGGCAGCCATGCACTGGTAACAAGTAGCCCACATCTCCACATTTTTTTCACAGCCATCAGGTGTCAAAATGTCTCTTTAAAAAGACACCATCTCATGGGGAGTTATTCTCTTCTCTTCCCCTACCCCAGCTTCTTCCATCCACAGTCTCCCCAGTGAAGGGATAACATCCCAGTGACACCAACAGCCTCAGATGACATGCAACACTAAACAAGGAAAATATTCACACTGTTGACACCTGTCTTTTCATGTTGTTATAATAGCTGGAAATGGAAAGCAGACACATGAACAACCAAAATGACTTTGGCAAACCAGCTCTACTTCCTAGGCTAGCATCTAAGAGCCCTTCTTCCACATCAAGCAGCAAGGTGATGGACAGCCTTTAAACCAGAAACATGTGTCTTGTTTATCTTTCTTCTCTTCTAAGGCCTGAAGTCAACAGGAGCTTTTTACACTCTAGTGACTGCAATTTAGAGTCATGAAGGCTAAACGTGTTTAAGTAGTGCTGGACTGCACTGCAAACCATTCAGCACAGGAGCAAGCACACTTTTCCCCACGTCTCAGAAGTGTGATTTATAGAGTCTTTCACAGAAAAGGTCAGTCATGGAGAGAATAAATATGGTAAGTACAATTTACTCCCACCAGAATCAGATTTATTCATACCTAATAATTAGCCTTAATTATACAAAACATAACTGATAGGCAAGAATAAAGGAGTCACTTGTAACATTACTTATGGCAAAAACAATGGCATGAAAGTAGAAATCTGCCCCCCACTTGCCAGAGATTATGCATGGACCGTCTCAACTGGCAACCCAGTTCCTTCCAATTAAATGACATCAGGGAAGAATTAGAATTAGTGTAGGCCCTTTTTCATTGCTGCTTATGACTAACTGATGTAATGCTGAACTGTTTATCACCATAATCCCAACCTACATATCCTAACCACTGAGTCAGTATTTAACTGAATCTCTCAAACCAAAACAGTTGTATAGTTGAATACTGCATGTGGTTTTCATCCCGCAGGTTCAGAAACTTTGAATGATTATTACTTATATTAGTCTAACAACGTAGGTCAGTGTCTGTGTGCTGGCCATGGGCAGGGTTATTGCGCTGGGCAAAAAAGAGAACAAAGATGCCTTGCACCCCAAACGATATATACTATAATGGTTTATATCTTTATTTATATATATTTATATATACACATAATAATTTATATATAATGTATATAATGATTTGTTTACATATTTTTTATATATATATATATATGTTTATATATCCCCATAATCCAGGAAGAAGCTGTTAATGACCTGCTATGTCACCTGGACACTCAGAACTCCATAGGATGCACCCAAGAGTACTGAGGGAGCTGGCGGAGGAGCTTGCCAAGCCACTCTCCATCATTTATCAGCAGCCCAGGTTAACAGGGGAGGTCCCAGATGACTGGAGGCTTGCCAGTGTGATGCCCAT